>JAPYZD010005436.1:0-38297 GCA_030522725.1 Ichneumoninae sp. B BG-2022a | reverse complement strand
ATTCATACTTATTATAGGCATTGAAAAGACTAATTTTACATAATAATAATTTCAAAATGTTATTAACAAATTGTTGAAAAAAAATTGTTCATCAAAATAAGTGGTAACTCAACTTTTTTTTTAAATAAAAATGATTCGTTCACTTTTCGGAATACGTATGAATGTTTTCAGATTGTTATCTTTATTTTGACTTTTGCACATCTTTCCATGTAACAAACAAGAAAAATCAAAATAAAGATAAAAATCTGAAAAAATTTATGCGTATTCCGAAACGTTTAGATGTTTTCAGATTTTTATAACATTGGGAAGTGTTTGCGATTCTCGCCCGAATTTCTCGAACTTAGGCGGAATGAACACCACTCGCTCGAATCTCCTTAAGTATTTCGAAAGCGCGGTGTCGCGTCGAGAGCTTCGAAGAGGAGCCTGCGGATGGCGTTGGAGTTCGATCGCGCCTCGTGTTCGGCGAGTGCCCGCGAGAGTCTCGAAGCGGATTGGTTGCCGGTGGCGCGGGTAGTCGGTCGGTTCGCGCAAACGTTCGACACGCTCAGACCCGCGGGGCACCAACACAGCCGTCCGTGTGTATACGAACGCAACGCGCACAGTTGGCCGCGTGACCAACTGTGCAGCGCTCCGCACAGTCGAGCGGCGTTCAACACAGGCGCGCGGTTGGTGGTGGTGCCTCGTCGGGTTACGGAACGAGCGAGAGGCCGACACGCCGACGAGTCCGGAGAGGAGCGAGAGACGCGACCGCCAGTCGAGTGACCGTGTGCGAGAGCTCGTTTCCACGGACACGCGTCGAAATCGCACACCGGCAGCGTATCTAGAACCGCCGCTGATTGCTGGCACATTTGCCGCGTAACAGCGGGATCGTCGTCGGTAATCGAGTTATCGGCGTGTGCGCGACCAACACAAGCTCGGCGCCCCCCCGGGTGTTCATCGCGCCGCACACGCAGCGAGGAGGGCCGGAGGGGTACGGAGAGACGCGGAGAATATCCGCGCAGTGCCTGTTTAGCCTTCCCGAGTTTCGTCGTGAATTTCCTCTCGCCCGGCGTGTCGTTCTCCGTCGTCCGCTATCAAAAATTACCGCACGTCTCGCGTTGAAGCACCGACAAAAAGAAGAATATTTTTTGTTGCTCGAACAAGGTCAGAAAGAGCGCGACGTTGAGGCGTCGAGGAGAAAAGCAGAAAGGAAGAGAGACAGTCGCGAGTTTCTCGAACAAACCGAGCACGCGGTCGTAACCGAAGAGAAGGAAGAAAAAAACGGGCGCGGAGTACAGAGCAAGTGTTTCAACGACTCGACCGCGCATCGTTCCGCCTTGCCGCCGTGGTCGAACCACCGCCGGCCGTTCCGACATCCGAAATAGCTAAGCTCTTTTGAAACTTCTTCGAAACTAGAAGGAAAAAAGAAGAACCGGGGCATTCGTAAAGAGACGCGAATGTCGTCCTCGTCGTCGTGCAATATTCGTCGGAGAAGAACGAGAGTGAAATCCCGGTGTCGGAGGTAGTTGGTCGAGGGTCGAGACTCTCGTTTACCGACTACTAATACCAACACGAGCTTCGGGGAGCGATTGTGGAGGAGAGAAACCGAGGCGGAGAGGAGATAGACGGGAAGAGGGAAAAAGAGGAATCGAAATAACGATATAGATACGACGTCGTCTGCCTCCCTACCTCTGTGTATATACATATATACATACATATATAAATAAATACATACACGGAGGAGAAAGAGTGAAGAAACGTTGGAAATTAACGCCGAAAATCGGGCGCAGCTGTTCGTGAGACTAATTCGGATTGAAAACTCAAAGAGTCGTGATCGTTGGAATTTTCAATTTTTTTTTTTTTTTTTGCGACGAAATAAAAGTAGAGCCGTTTTGAGGGGTTCGGCTGATACGGTAGACGGTACGAACGAATTTCATCGCCGGTCAGTGCGATGAACGGCAGGCAGGCCAACGGAGAGAACCGAGGAAGAAATGGCCACGTGCTGGTATGGGAACAACCCGGTCTGGAGGAGACCGACAGGCGGCCACAGAAGCAGCGAGGTACGTCGTGCCTATATATATATATTTCTTTTTTTTTCATCATAATATTTCGAAGTGAAGGTTGGCGGAATTGGGAGTACATTTTTCATGGAATTATTAGTACTGCGGAATACAACGGGAAGTGAGTTATCGCTGCTCACTGAGCGACAATCGTACTCGGTTATTGCTGGTCACGCTCGAACGTCTTCGATCGATTGCAATCGATCCGATCGGAGTTTCCTCGAATCCGACGATTATCGCAGCCAAGTTAACATGTCTGCGCATAACTCTGAGGAAGTGCGAATTCGTGAAGGTATTTTGCACGCATTATATATATATACACATATATATATAGACATCTATATACGTATCTATATACGTATCTATATACGTATCTATATACATATCTATATACATATAATTTTTTTTATGGAAGTTTCGAATGCGGTAAGAAAAGTTGCACGCGGTATTGGGATGGCTCGGCCGGTAGGGCATGATCGGGGAGGTGCAATATTGCGAGAGCACGTGCACGCGCTCGGCGGCCGGTCCCGCTATCGCCGCGTCCGGAGCGCCCGACCGCGCGACCAGGCCTCATCGGACTCTCGTCGCTCGTCGTCGAAAAAATCCCGAACGAAATTTCATCGCCGTTTCGATCAATTTTTTACATTAACGAAATTAAATATTTTAATATTTTAGGACACTTGGATTTTTTTTTTTTTTAATTCGACGAGAGAATTTAAGACGGATTTTCGACCGGCGCGCGGATTCTCGCACTCCGCGCGTAGCATTGGGTGACGAGACTACACTTCGGTTATTTAAAGATCGGTGTACCAAAGGTACGACACGACGCGTGGGCGACAAACTCTGCTCTTCCCCCTCCTCCCACGCCGCCGACGACCGCTCGATTATTTCGGTTTAACGAGATGCTACCACCTCTCAAAGTGTCGATGTGTCAACGCGGGGAGCTCCGGTCAACCCGGAGACACTTGGAGATTCTTATTTATTGATTTTATTTTTTTCGTAATAGTTCACGCATTTTTGTTCATTTTTGTTTTTCGAGTTTCCGTCTTGCCTAATGCATTTCGTTTGTAAACTAAAATTAAACTACGATTTTTTTTACATTTTATTTATTCTTTGATGGGAATGCAAATTTTAAGGGTCGATATTATGCAGAATCTCGCTCTCCAGACTCTAATTTACCGACGGATATAGTTCGAGAATGCAGCCGAAGAATAAAAGTTATGAGGGGAAAATTTCGATCGATTGTTTCGAGTACACGAATTTTGCTTATATTTATTTTCGAAATTTCGTCTTGACTAATGTATTTTGTTTATGAGCTAAACTTCGACTTTCTTTATTTAAAAATGTCTTCTTCGACGAGTATAAAAATGTTAAGGGTCGAAAAATGACACAGAATCTCTCGTTCTCCAGATTGAAATTTAACGACGGATGTAGTTCAAAATCTTAGCTGAAGAATAAAAGAATAAAAGTGAGGGGGAAATTTCGATCGGTTGTTTCGAGAATATTGTACGGCCGGGCATATTTTTAAAATTCAAACGCTGCTCCGAAAAAAAAAATTGTTTGTGTTAAACAAACATTTATTTACGGCCCGTCCGTCAAAGGAACAATTTTTCCGGGTGTATCTCAAGCTCGAGGCATTTACGATCGGTTATTCTCGAAAGTACTTTCCTCAAAGAGATCGGCCGATCCGACTGTGCTCGTCGAGTGATTTTCTCGCTCGTACCTTCAGCTAGACTGTCAATCTTCCTCTCGCTGTCCCGCAGCCTCCTATCCTCGAATTCCTTCGGAGGACTCGCAGATCGCAATCTGCTCGGGCGAAAACCGCTCCGAAACGAAAAACCGGCAAGGACGTCGAGATTTCAACGAGCGTTTCTCGTTTCCATCTCGCCGTCTCTCCCCTTCGTTCCGAACCGTTCCTCGGGCGGGCCCTTGGAGAAGTTTTTTCCATTTTCTTCAAGGGCTCCCCATTGTACCTGACGGGGCGCCAACGACTATATCCTCGCACCGAACAAACTCCTCGGCCGTTGGACGCGCTAACCGGAATATGCTCATTGTGTACGCGCATAAAACGAAGCGCTCCACATCGGCTCCGTTCTCCGAAGTACACCGAACGGACTGAGGCGGCAGCTGGGCAAAACCCTACGCTCGAACAATGCCAGATACCTAACTCCATTATTAATCTGTCCGGTGCTAACCAGCACCGCTGGTTGTTATTATAATTTTATTATCCGGGCTTTGTAATCCCGGTACAATATATCCGCTCCCAGATTGGACAATAGTCGAAGAATTTACGTCGGCGCGATCGCTGTGTTCTTCGGCGATCGAGTGTCCCCTTTTTTGCGTTTCTTTTTATATTTGTTTAATTTATATTTATTTAATTTATATTTGCAGTGAGAGAAGGATCTAGTAAAAACTACCGATCATCTAGAAAAATTGCCATAGCACATAGTAGGGCACCAGGGCGCCACCTATGGTGGAAAGTCTCAGATTGTCCAAGATTTTTACCATAATATCTACGAAAAATTCTTATAAATCCGGTACTTCCTATCATAGGTGGCGCCCCAGTTCCCTACTTCTATGTGCTATGGGAATATCTCAGAAGCGATATAGTCATATTTACTAGATCCTTCCCGCAGTGGATTTATTTAATTAATATTTATTTATTTAAATTATATTTGTTTATATTTATTTATTTTTATTTATTTAATTAACTTATATTTATACATTTATTTGTTTTTATACCTTCGACTCGACCTCGAATGTGAACTCGCCTGTTCGCACTCTGTGCGTTTAATTGTGACGTGGAATTTCTTCAAGATATTCATAGATGGCGCTGATCGAGTTTAGTTACTTTTAGTGGCGCGCCGAAGCAACTGAGCTCGATAAATCGTGCCGCAGAGCCGCGAGAAAAAAAAAATCTTTCTCTTGTTTGCCCGCCGGAGCACATTTGCGGCTCGTGTCGCTGGGCAAACATTGAGTGAGTGAGACACGGACGTCAATGACGGTTCGGCTCGGCACACCTACTCGGCTATTAACGCGGTAAAAAAATCTCCCGAAGGCTTCTTCTTTTTTTTTTTTACATTTTTCACACAAACAGTTCACGTAAGGTTATTTGACGATGAGCAAGAAACACTTGCTCGCACACGCAGTCAGTCGATGAAATTCTGAAATACCGCTTCCGACTCAATGTAATCGGGTAAACTGGATTAATCCGCAGCCAAAATTTTTCAGAGTTTGATACAGATATATTTTTTTTCTTTTCAATAATCGTCAGCTAACTTTTTTTTTTTTTAAGTATGACGAAGCATATTTCTTGCCACACTGCGCCTCACGGTTCCGGTCGTTAAGCGCGCCGCAGGTAGAAAATAAATGATACGGCACGGCCTGCGGTTTGCTTATCGCGTCTCTTCTGCGCCGCTGTGGACTTCACTTACAGAAACAATTTTTTTGAATTAAAAAAAAAATATATAGATTGATAGAAATGAATTTATATTGCTATGGTGCATTTGGGGTTCCGGCCGGTAGGCGCGCTCAGGTAGAAAAAAATGATACGGCACGGCCTGCGGTTTCCTTATCGCGTTGCTTCTGCGCCGACATAGAATTCACTTACACACACAAATTTTTGTAAATTAAAAAAACAATATATATATACAGATAGATAGAAATAAATGGAAATAAATTTATTTTGGGTCGAGCCACAATCCCCTAAAAGCATTTACAGAATGTGCAGTGATAGTTAGCATCAATCTATACACTGTAAAAAAATTTAGTTTGAAAATTAATGAACAGTATTGGAAGCTTCTTTTACATAAACCGTTTGTGAAATTTAAAATACATGTGCGTTGCAATTTTACAGTGAAATTTGTATTTATCACGAACATTTTTGTAAATTTCAAGCTAAAGATTTGTAATTTTAATATCTGGTCCTTTTTTTGCCAGCAACGTTCATTAATGTTTAATTAATATGAGTAATGTTAACAAATTTCAAGTTCCAGTTCATTAAATTCACAATTTATTTTTACAGTGTAACAATTCATTATAACGTTTATAAAAGTGTAAGAGTATTATTCTGCAAGTACGTGGAATTGAGTGCTCAAAATTTTTTTTCCGAAACTGCAAACGTTGGCGATCTCTTAACGCCGTCCGGCAAACGGTTCCATAAATATATAACTAATCATCTCAATGGTCCGTTGTTCCACCGCGACACGGACTATTCGGGCGGCGGGTGAAATGGGTTTCGAGAAAATTCTAGAAATAAATTCGTTTGGAAAATAAAAAAAGAAAGATAAGCATGAATTTCCAGCTCTGACGTCACGCCGAGTCGTCAGACACGTTCACGTGCGCGACTTGCACGAGAACTCCAAGTTCTCCGGTCTAAATCCCCCCCCCCCATTCCTCTCCGACTCGGTTATAGTCGTTCGCTTCTTTCCCTCTTCCTCTCATCGTTCGCCTCTCTCGAACGCACGGCGACTTCCTATATAGTTTTCGCGATCAGCCGACAATGAGCCATCGTCGTGCTGGTTCCGCGACGAAGCCAACAGAGCTATTTCCACAACGACACAACGACACAGCGCCGACTCTCGACCACGTGCTCGTCGGCTGGCGGATCGTCCGAGCTCGACCGAACTTTCCCGAACTTTCACGAAGCCCGACCCGATCGCTGAACGATCGTCCTCGAACCCTGACTCACTCGTCGGCTCGCCGAAACAACACCGTAATCTTACCGACTCGCACCCCCCCCCCCTCCCCCCCCCCCCCCCCCCCCCCCCCCGCCTCCCCCCATCGCTCGTCGACACGGACCCGCGACTTTGTGCGGTTCGGAACGCGGAATTCCGGTTTATCCGCGGATTAGCGGAAATATCGTGACGCAAAGCCGTTCGAATGTGGCAAAATATTGATGCAAATTTAAACTGGAACTCGTCGGCTCGATTATGCGTTGTCCAAGACGACGCGAAATGTTCCGATGCCGCGAGCGCGAACGGTGCTCGGTCGGTAACAAAAACTGTACTCTTTTTTTTTTACTACTGAGATTGTAAGGTTGCCTTGTAAAATTACATGGTCGCCGCGGTCAGGGAAAACTTGGAAAAATCAGGGAATTTCAAATTTGGTCAGGGAAAAAGTAAATTGTCGCCGAACCTTCTATAAGTAAATAAGAACTAAATAAAAGGGAGCCTTAAAAAAAATAAAAAATGGGAACTTTTTGAAACAAAAAAAAAAAATTGATGTTGATATAATAATTAGTCATTTTCATTTGCATCACTTATTTTTTTGATTATAAATCGTTAAAAGTTTGGGCAGGGAAAATTTTTAATTGGTCAGTGAAAAGTCAAGGAAAAGTCAGAGAATTTTTCGGGGAGAAAACGGCTGCCATGAATTAAAATACTAGCGATCACCGAAACGACACCGTCATCGTTAACAACTTGTCTTACCCCTGCTCCTCTCCCTCCGTTGCTCGCCGACACACGAGTGCGATTTTGTGCTATTCGGAACGGGAGATTCCGGTTTATCTGCGGATTAGCGGAAATCGTGACTCGGGACTCTTCGAAAGTGACAAATTATTTATGCAAATTTAAAGTGGAAATCATTGGCTCAATTACGCGTCGTTCCAGGCAACGCGAAACCGTGGTGGCCGCGGTCAGGGAAAACCGGGAAAACCGGGAAAAGTCAGGGAATTTCGAAATTGATCAGGGAAAAAGTAAATTGTCGCTGGACCTTCTATAAAATATAAGAAGTACATAAAAGGGAGCCTTAAAAAAAATTGGGAACATTGTGAAAAAAATAAAATAAAATAGAATCAAATATTAATACCAATAATTAGACAGTTTCATTTCCATAATTAATCTTTTTTTTATGGAGGTCGTCAGAAGTTTGGTCAGGGAAATTATTTTATTGGTCAGTGAAAAGTCAGGGAAAAGTCAGGGAATTTTTTTCCACGAAAAAACGGCCTCTATGGAAACGTTTCCATGCCACAAACGTGAACTCCAGTTTTTTCGAATCAAAATTGTAAAATCGCCGACTAAAACTAAATTACTAGCGTTCGATCGAAGCGCTAGGAGGAAAAATTAATTACAGTTTTCTTTACCGAACGAGTCCGTTCCGCACAATTTTTAGTTTTCATGTATGTTCTTTATTTTGAACATGGAAACATTGTAACATCAGACAGGTTGAAGGATTTTCATCCAAAGACCTTCGAAATAAATTTCAATTTTTTTCCACGATAGTTTAGTGTCAAGAATATTCAGTACAATTTTTATGTTGAAATTCAACGAATTACGAAAGTTAGAGATCGTTATGTGGAAAGTGGCGGAGCGCTCAGGCAGCGGCGCTGCCGAACTTTGAACGCGTTTTTCTCAAAAGGTGATTTTCAAGATCGGTGTCCCTGATGTCTCAACCATGGAAAATTTGTACCGATATACTTTAACAGATTCTTTAGCCCTCGACATATTTTCAAATTATTTCTTTAAAATAATAAAATATAATTTTTTAATAATTGAGTGTTGAAAAATGGGTAAAACTTTTTTTAATGGCCTCCATTTTGCAAATCTTTTTATTTTATTTTTTCCCCTCGTCAAGGACCGCGTTATATATTATTTGTCAAAAAACAATTACAACTGTTTGCTTACTGATAAAATGACAAGTTGAACTTAAAAAAAATGGTTTAAGCCGATAAAAAAATACATAATAACAATAAAAATGAATGCGAACATTCCTAAATGTACTTTAATATATCGTCCTGCCACCCTAAAAAATGATATCTATAAAGCATATATTTATCGAAAAAAAAAAAAATCACGAAATATGCACGCGGTATTACCCATTTACTGAAGCGTAAGTCCTTAACCCGTTAAAGTGGGAGGGGGTTTGTACGTACCTACGATCTTACGTACGCAAACTTCGCTACATTTTTGGCACTGTCGAATCGCGTGTATCGTCAACATATCGCATTAATGTTAAGAGTACAAGATTTATTCGTCAGTGTTTCGAAATAGTTTGAAAAATAATAATATTGGCAAGAGGCTGATGCCAGTTCGGATTTAACCGCGCTTTGGCATGAACCGTGAAAGCATGTGTGCTCTCATACAAAGAATATTCCTGAGCATGCTCGAGCTAACTGGTTCTTAACCGCCGCGCCAGGCAATTACTGTTGGAAAACGCTCGTATCTCCTTCAACGTCGGTTGCGAGCTTATTCCATAACGCTAGCTTGAATTTCGCATTATTTGCGCTCATCGCTGTACAACAAGTGCGTTGAGAATCGCGGAATCGAGACACGATTCATTGGCTTATCAACGATACCGAGAAATGCGGCGCAATAAAAATTCTCGGCCGCTAGAATGTCAGTTGAACGATATAATGTTTATGGTCTGGTTTTCCAGGCGCGCCGCACCGTGAAAACTCTCCTTGCGCGCATTCTCAACGAACTTCTTTATCCGGTATTTTAAACCGGTGATGCGCACGGAGACCTACGAGAGGACACCGAAGGTTGCACATCGCCGGCTGGCGACATTATGCGCTACGCCTTTTCTGGCGAACGACCAAAGGGCAGCGCGCGATACACAGAAAAAATTTCCTCCGATATACGACGATTAAAAATCTTATCGTCCATTTGCATGTATTTTAACGAATAAAATCAGCTTGGCTCGAATCTTCGCAGCGCATTGCGAATACGCAACTCTCCCATGTGAACAACTGGGGGGAAAAAGTTAAAAGCCGAAAAAATAAATACAAAATACATTTATTGAGACCTTTCTGATGGGCTTATAAAAAGAATTAATGTATAAATCGTACTGCGTGTCGAAGGGTTAATTTTTTTTCAAACAAATCGAGGAGTTTGGTCTCGCAACAAAAACAAATAAATAAAATTCTTTCCGACTCATCGATCCGGCTTGGTGACAATGCCGAAACGAAAGTTCCTCGCGAGTTAGGTCCGATCGGAATTACTTAAATAAAATCAGCTTGGCTCGAACCTTCGAAGCGCATTGCGAATACGCAACTCTCCCACGTGAACAACAGGGGCAAAAAGTTAAAAGCCGAGAAAATAAAAACAAAATACATTTATTGAGACCTTTCTGATGGGCTTATAAAAAGAATTAATGCAGAAATCATACTGCACGTCGAAGGGTTAATTTTTTTTCAAACAAATCGAGGAGTTTAGTCTCGCAACAAAAACATATAAATAAAATTCTTTCCGACTGTTCGATCCGGCTTCGTGACAATGCCGAAACGAAAGTTCCTCGCGCGTTAGGTCCGATCGGGATTACTTGTAACCGGGGACGAGTCTTTTCAAGAATAGTTCGTACGCGAGTGCCCGCGAGCCTTTATACCTGGCACACTGCCATCGCCTCGAAGAGAGAGAACTAGGAGTCCCAATACGCGTTAGCATCGTGATCCAGGCTCGTCAGGAACTCCTACGCATTTTCACGCTATTATTAACCCTTCCCCATCGCTCTCTCGTGAAAGTGCCTATAACACATCCTCGTACGAGCGTTGAACGAGAATCATAATAATTCTTAATCCGATCATCTCTGTCAGCCCCCGTCACGCAGATAGCTCGAATGACGCGGTTCGCCGATGCAGCAATCGCGATCGAATTATAATTATTTTCGGTACCCGAGCGGCCGGGAATTTATCCTGGTCAGATAATGTTTATGTTCTAATTGATAATACGAGGAAAAAAGTTGCGGCTCTTTAAGGAGGGAGTCTCGCTGCGCGCTGACTTCGCATAAGTTCGACAATAATAAAATAAAGTTGCAAGTACTTCGTGATGGTGTAAAAATCTGAAAAAAATCATGTATACTAAAAGTACTGAGAAGATTAATTTTACATAATAATAATTGCAAAATGTTATTAACAAATTTATAAAAAAATTAATTCGTTAACATATTACCCGGCAACAAAACTTTCTTTTTATGAAAATTATTCGTTTATTTTTCTGAATACGTATGAATTTTTTCAGATTTTTAAGTAATCGTCGATTTTTGTTCTATAAACAAAAAATAAAAAATCAATAAGTAAGTAAGATAATCAATGAGTACTTTCAATTTTCTCTTATTGTTGTCGAACTTATGCGAAGTCAGCGCGCAGCGAGACTCCCTCCTTAATAATTCTACGTTTCTTTTTTTTTTTTCCAAAAACGGAGACACAACTTGTTCGACTGTTGAGATCGCAGCTCTGGGTACGAGCTTGGTTATATCTCGCCGCGCGCCTGCTGCAGTAGCAGCTACTCTTCTGCCATCCTTTCGATTGAACCTAAAGAGCAAGCTTATCGTCATCCGCGCGTCGACGTCTGTGGATAACGGGGCCGTAGCAGACAACAACCCTCGACCAACGCGTCGAGTAACAAGACGGTTACATAACGCCCCCGAGAACCCGCTGTGTGCAAGTAGGAGCGCATGGGACATTGTTAATTCAGGGCCAAGTCGGCGCCTATGAGAGAGCCAGGTTAATCCGGGTCAAACGACGAGTCAATCACTCTCTCTCGTTCAATTTTTTTTTCTCTCCCTCGCGGTCCCCACCGGTCTCGTTAAACGAATCTCGGATCGTTCACTGGGATGGAGGGCAGTTTGGGCGAAATTACGAAATAAGAGCATTCTTTTATTACCCACAGCAGGAAATTATTATTTTCGTAATTATTGTTTTCATACACAGAACAAAAAATATCATCGAATCAAGTGAAATTTGCTTGCGGGCTGCCAATGAAGTAAAAACATTGTTTCAATTCTACTCTGAATTCGTACAATTTCATATCGGATTCAAACGATAACATGTCACCTTGACAGTCTTGCTGTCGTTGTTTCAATATCATATGGAATTGTAAGAATTGATAGTAGAATTGAAACAAACTTTTTTTTCTTCGGCAGCCCGCAAGCAAATTTTTTTTCAGTGTAATTATTATTTTCTTTAAATGTATTAAATTGTTTTTTTGTGTTTCGTTAAAAAAATTTAGAACATTTGCTCGAATAAAAAAAGATTATTTCATGTCGTTTACGAGACTTTCTTTTATAGAGTTGCAGAATAGGGGAAATATACAATATAAAATATGTGGGGCGACCGCGGTTGTAGCTCGAGTTGGCTGATTTAATGCGTTCAAGCCTGACACGTAAATGCACCGTCGTGTGTGTAAGTCAATTGGCTAAGTTCGTTGGTGAAAAGAGGTAGGCGAATATGTAGGTATAAAATTATCGTTCGCTGTGCCGATACACCTACACGGAGAAGCGCGTATCACCGCAGTATTAATGTCGTGCTGCATAGCTTCGTAATCTTGACCGATTAGGCTGTAGGAAAGTTTTTTTTAGGTTTACGAGTTTGAAGATGACGATTTTATCGACATACAATCGCAAGTTCTCGGTCAACTTATCGTCGATCAGCAGCTATTCGCTCTCGATGGTTCGATACTGTACTGAGAAGCCACTTAGGCTTCAATAATCGAGCGGCGAGACAGCGTATTGACGTGAGACTCATTGCATGCTCGAATAAAATTGGTAAAAACAGTTTTTCAAAATGTTGAAGTTATTTATAATTATCTCAAAGTAAATTTTGTATAATTAACATTTTTCTCGTCGCGGAGTTTTCTACGCGAGCGATAACGATAACCTTCAAGGTGCCCGAGTTATATTTTGCAATTTTGTAACAAAGTTTAATATTGAACGCGTTGAGTATTGTTTCAGTCGAGTAACGCACTAGTATAAGGATTTGATAAAAAAAACCGGTCGATTTTTTACATTTTTTTAACTCGGATATTAGAAGGATAAGTTCGGCTTTTTACAGATAGCTAGAACAACGTGTTTCGAAGTGTGCATTTTTTTGTATAAAAAAAATAGCATTTACCAATGAACTCATTAACAATTAGCAATTAACACTGGATATCGTAACCCAAAATCTATTCGTACGAATGATAAAAAAAGATGTTTATGTATTTGTTGATAACACACGACCTTAATCGTCTGTTATTAACAAATAAATTATTTTTTTCAAGGATCTATCTAAATTTGAACACAACCGGACGAATACATTTTGAGATACGATGTCCGGTATTATTTGTTAATTGGTAATTGTTAACAAGTTCGTCGTTAATTGATATTTTTCAATTTAAAAAACTCAAACTTCATGCCACCTTGTATCAATTGTGCGTAAAAACCCGACCTTGTCCTTCTTAAAACTGCAATAAAAAAATGTTGAAAAACTACCTGTTTTTTCGAGCCAAAACCAGTGTTTTTACGACTGTCGAAGCCGCCAATACAAAACCTACACAAATTTCATTTTTTAAGTGTATTACGACATTAATGATATTGCGATGTTGAATCTGCACCGCACACGCTGCTGAAAGTTCGTTTATTTATCGCACATTCGCTTACTGAATTTTGTCTTGTTTTTTAAAGACCACAGCTGGATCGCACGCGTATGAGCGAGGCTACGAGAATTGCCAGCCTTCACGACTAATTACAGTGCTGTGGAATCTCCCACGTGTTATTTATTTCGGTGACAGGCCAGCCGAAGGTAACACGCGAGAAATTCCACTGTACCTTGTGGCTCTTATCATTTTCGAGAACAAAGTCGACGTTTCCACTTGCACAGTCCTTGTCGACGTTTTCACTTGCGCGTCGGAATTCCGGGTTGGCCTGGTAAGATTTTAAATTTCCCGCGCAAGCGACTGCCCTTGGAACGGAATTATGAAATTGTACCGACAATTAAAATATTCTCATTATCTCGACGATATTGACGCGGTAAACATCTGTCCCTCTTCCAGACTCCTTATTAAAATTTCCCATCGGAAGAACATATAAACACGCCAATAAACGGATTAAAAAAATGTTGCAAAAAAATTCACAGTTCTCGTGCCTCCAACGTCGAGTCCATTTCTCTCCTCCATTCTCACGACGAAATAATCTTCTTAATGTTATCGTTCCTTGGCCCGACGTAAAAAAAAAAATTAAAAAAATATCTTTCGCAATATTCCAGGGTGGAATATGGCACTATCGAGAAAACGGGGAATCCCCGATCGTTCTTCGCCTATCTCGGCATTCAAACTTTTCTTTTGCGCACCCGCACGCCATCGCGGAATTTATAGATGGAACGATTTTTAAGAAATGTTGGAATTTATGTGAAAGTTTCAGTTTCGCGTGATAAATCCTTTCCTATCTCCCCCCCCTTCCTCTCTTCCTTCTTGGCGAAAGAACTCATTATTACTTCGGGCTATCTCCGCTATAACGCACTATCGTGAGGCGTTAATCGCGCGGTCACGCTCCGACGACGAGTTCTCGACCTCTGCTCGGAAGCGAGAGGACGCGGCGGCTCCCGCCAAAATTTTTGATCGACGATTTATTCTCGGTGCCGAGACGAGCGAGACCGAGAAACACAATGCTAATGACGCCGTGTCTCGACGTCAAAGATTCTCCCGATACAATAAGCTCCTCGGGCAGCAGCCGCGAGCCCGCGCATCGGACCGGGTCCAAGGACGATTTGCATACGCGCGCTGCAAATTTATTCGCGCCGCTGCAGTACTTGCCGAAGGATTCGTCACAGAGTTTCCGGTTCTTTTAATAAACTGCCGTTCGCTTAGCTAGACTCTACTCACTGAGAAAGACTTACATAGTAAATAGTTCAAAACGGGGACGTCTACATTTTATAGTTAAGACAATGACCAACAATTATAGTTGTAACTATAATTATAGTTTAATCAATTGAATATATACTATCACTAACTATCTATATAGACGCCCTCCCTGGGAACTATTCGTTATAGTAGGAAATACCATCCTTTTTCTCAGTGTACTGAAGAACAATTTTGTTTGAAAATTAATGAACGGTATTGAAAGTTTTTTTTGCATAAATAGTTTCTGAAATTTCAAACACTTGTGCGTTGCAATTTTACAGTAAAATTCGTATTTTTTTATGCAAATTTTTGTAAATTTCAGGCAAAAGATTTGCAATTTTATTGTCTGGTATTTTGATTTTACAAAAAAAGTACATTAATGTTCAATTAATGTAAGTAATGTAAGCAAATTTCAAACTCTAGTACATTAAATTAACAATTTATTTTGAGAGTGTGCGATTAAAAAAAAAGTATATCGGATATCGATAGACTGAGAAATGTTTCGCTCTTGCAAAATGGATTACGTCGTAGATATTTGGCCACGATTAAAATATTTATGGAAGATTATAAAAAAGAAAAGTTTTTCGAGCTAGTATTGTTCAATTTCTTCTTTCATATCAATAAAAAAATTTCGACAGCGATGAAATTTTTTGAAATTTATTTTTAGTGAATTCGGGCAAACCCAAAACATCCCATTCAGAAAAAAAAATTATTTGACGGCTACCGTTTATTAAAATGAAGTAAAATATTTATTTGACTTAAACAAATATTTATTTTATTTAAGTAACTATTTAATTAATTTAAATAAATATTTATTTTAATCAAATGAATATTTTAGTTAATTTTAGTAAACTGTGGTCGCCAAATAAATTTTTTTTCTGGGTGCACTTTCTCCCGAGCCTTGAGACGTAAAGGTTGAACCTTCTAATTTAACGGATTGGAATTGAATTTTGAACCATGCTAAACCAGTTTATCGTACGTTCATTCCCAGCTCCAGTTTCTAGAGCTGAGATGTGGGCGTCGATTAAAATTTGCCTCTGAATCTTGTTAATCGGATTAGTCGATTTAACGCGCCGCCCGAGATCTCGCAAGAGTGCGATCCAGTGGGAGAATATATAAAATGTTTGTTAAGTAATAAAGCGACTCAATAATGCGTAATTTAAATACTGCTCTTCCGACAATTTATTATCGGTGCAAGTGTTTAATCGACTGATATGTATTGAGAATTTGGCTTCAAGGTCGCGCACCAAGTTTGCGTATAAATGGAGAAAAAATATTCCTAAATATCCAAAGAATTCGCATTCGGCATTAAAACCGGCTAAGCGCGGTTTGAAATTGCATACCGACCGAGTCGAAGCTTCGATTACAACGGCCTTGGGCGTGCGAGATTACAGCCGGTCAAATGATGCGCGTGGTTGATGAACCAGCAAATTTCCATTTAGCACACGGCGAGGTGCGAATCAAGAAAGTTGAATCTGCAATTTTTTATTATTATTTTTTTTTCAAGGCCTAACGACTCGCGGATCAGATTACGGGAAGGTGCGTAAGCGTTCGAGTGCACTTCTGAATTTTTATCGATCCGAAAAAATCAACCGATAAGATCGTATCTGTGTACACGGAAAGAAAAAATAGATCGCAAGATTTTATCGATCTTTATAATCCAAATATTTTGATACTGGCTATTAGAATACAAAGATCGATAAAATCTTATTTTCTATTTTTTTTACTCGGCGTGATATCGTACAAAAATGAATCGCGATGACTAGTGATCGCGAGCGTAAATTTATCGAGTGTCTTCGCGACCTCTACTCACTGATCGAGCCCTAATACGTTTTCTCTGCCTTTGTACCACGATGGTGGGATTTTCCGTTGGTAAACAGATTTGACCGTATGCAAGCGCGAATTTATTGAATTTATTGAATTTATTGAATTTATTGAATTTATTGAATTTATTGAATTTATTGAATTTATTGAATTTATTGAATTTATTGAATTTATTTAATTTATTTAATTTATTTAATTTATTGAACGAATCAGCTGGTACATCCACTTCCACTTGCAACATTGAGATTACATGTTGTCGTAACTCTTCGACAAACCCCTTCGGCCAATCGATATGCTTATCCGAATATTGCCCCCGAATACGATACCTATGGGGACACTTTGTAGATTGGAAATAAGAGACGGCAGCAGGAGTAGGGGTAGCCCGAAGACGATATGAGAATATGATTCGAAACCGATCTCGACGAGAAGCTTTATCGGTTTGAGAAAATTATCTTAAGAAAAAGCAACGCACTTGGTTAAAAAAAACATTGTCGAATTGTTCTTTACTTTAGATTTTTATAAAATTATGATTTTCATTGGATGTTTCTATGTACGGTATTTTATTGATTTTATTGACCTTTCGTCAATTGACCGAATGCGTATTCCACCGCCGTGCCTCTTTAATGCCATTCAATCAACCATAATCGTTTATCTCCATTTATGTTTACAGCCCTTGTCGGGTCACGTCACATAGTGACCTTCATGCTGTTCCTGGGAATGGCGAACGCCTACGTTATGCGGACGAACATGTCCGTCGCGATTGTCGCAATGGTGAATCACACCGCAACCGCCGGTTCCCATAACGACCCCCACGATGTGGCTGCCGACGAGTGCGGCATCGGCAACGATACCGAAGCACCTGAATTCGATCCTGTGAGTACACTTTTTTTTCTTACTTCTCTAATTAAAATTTTTTAATTCATTACTTTTTTTTACACGGATTTGTATTCAGTTTAATTTATTTATTAACCCGGATTTTATCCAGTTCAAATTATTTAATAACCCGGATTTGTAATGACATGGAAGTTAGCAACGTTGCTCCAATAACATCATTGACAGATGTCACTTTTCTCAAATACTTTATTTTCCGTCGAAACAATTTAAAAAAATTATTCTATTATATTATATTGTTATTATTATTATATTATTGTTATTATTATAAATATATTTATATTGTTATATTAATATATGACATTACATTATATTGTCGGCTCGCGAGGAAAGCAACTTTCTGCGAAACATGACAGCTGTCATGTTTCGCATGTTGCAACGTTGCCAACGTCTATGCCTTGATTTGTATTCAATTTAATTTGTTTAACAACCCGGATTTGTAAATAAGTCGACGGGGACCTTGGCGGCCAATCTTTCCGCGTAAACAATCGTCTTAATTACGACAATACCAATACAACGTATACGCTGGACTTCGAGCTCTTATCGCCCGCGAGATACGAAAAATAAGAAAGTAAATAAATTATTGCGACATCTAGCGTTATTGCATCGTGTTAGATAAATTTATTGACGCGAGGGGTACTCGAGACCACGGGGAAGTGATTTATCGTGTAACATCTTATTTTTTATATCGGACCGATTAACAAGACAGATTTCACATTTTTATTTTCTTTTGCTCCGTAAATTGGAATAAACGAAAAATAAAAAGTATTCTACAATGAGATTGATATCGTTTGCAGAGCTCGGACGGGGAGTACGTTTGGGACACAACTCTGCAAGGCTATCTCCTCAGCTCGTTCTTCTACGGCTACGTAATAACGCAGATACCTTTCGGCATACTGGCGAAGCGTTACGGATCGAAATATTTCCTCGGTATCGGTATGCTGATAAACTCTATATTCGGTCTTCTCGTACCGATATCGGCGCGCTGGGGCTTCTACTGGCTGATGGCCGTGCGTTTTATCCAGGGTCTGGGTGAGGTAAGTACATCACTTTGAAAAAAAAACACAAAAACAAATGGCAAAAATGAAATTATGAGAGTGCCAGAAAACAGTGGGGGTGGGTCAGGAATGTATGTGAGTCAGGATGGGAAGATTCGAGTAAACTCGTCGATACGTCGCGGTTTTTCGGTTTCTTCAATGGGAACTTAAATCAGGACACAAAATAAATAAGATTGTACATTCAACAGACATTTCTTGTTCGCAAAGTTTCACAATTTCATTTATTCTTGTTGACCATTTTTTTTTTAATTGAAAGTACGGTCCGTCGAAAAAATTATTAAACAGTAATGTAAAATTGACAAGAAAAAAAAAATTATGAGACTTTAGCGTACTCGTTTGTTGAATGTACAAATCTTTTCGTCGCCTTGCACGAACCGACACAGCGAGCTTTGCTCTTCCGTTTCGTGTGACTCGACAAGAAAATCACAGTTTTTTAAAATTCCATCGACTCAAGGGGGTAAATCGTCAAATAACGATTAAAGCAGTGCTCAGTCTCAATACGACTCGTAGTTTTAAATATTAGGCTAAAGGAAATCATGTGTTCTTTTTTTTGTTATTTTTTTTTTTGGTTTAATTTCAACAAACAGTCAAGTGTGAACGCTTTTTGATTGTTCGGTGGTATTTCCTCCCCCTAGGAATGGATTATCCCTATTGCAGGGTCCGATCGTGCCGTGCACGCACGCACTGCTGGCCAAGTGGATACCGCCGAATGAGAGGAGCAGGATGGGTGCCTTCGTTTATGCTGGTAAGCCCGACCGATCAAACGATAAAAAAAAAAAGAATCCCTCCCCTCTCGCTTTGCATAGCCGACACGTGCCGATTACCGGGAGAGAGACTCGCACAGAATCGCAAACTTTTCGAAGCGAAAACGGTGACGTTTCCCCCCACACTGACACGCAATCGCCTCGCGCCTCTCCACTCTCTATGCCAAGACGGGATTCTGGATCTGTGGAACTGTGGACTTTCTCCATGCTCTTTTATCGTCTCAAAATATATATATATATATATTATTTTTTCAATCTTATATCTCGTACATCGATCGGTGATTCGAAGTGTCGATTTTTTTATTTGTTTGTTTTTTCACTTCTGGCAATTATTTTACTAATGTACCATTTTTGGATTTTTTTTCCTCTCTCCATCCGCAGGCGCACAGTTTGGTACTGTTATCTCTATGCCATTGAGTGGCCTCCTCTCAAAGTATGGATTTTCGGGCGGCTGGCCGTCGATCTTCTACGTGTTCGGTGCCGTCGGTACCGTTTGGTGCATAGCTTTTCTCATAATGGTACATGAGGATCCGGAGACCCATCCGCGGATCGCCGAGGACGAGAAGAAATATATTCTCAGCGCTCTGTGGGGCTCGGCCGGAGCATCCGTGAGTTCCCATTCGTTAATGCATCTGTCGGATGTGCGATGACCGATAGACCATGATAATCCGATGTATGGCGAGTTTGACTCGTGGCGAACATTTTGTTGTACCGTTACATTTTTATTTTACAGTCACCGCCTGTACCGTGGAAGTCAATCGTTACGTCACTTCCCTTCTGGGCAATACTGATCGCGCACATGGGCCAGAATTACGGATACGAGACTCTGATGACTGAACTGCCGACGTTCATGAAACAGATCTTGCACTTCAATATCAAATTGGCAAGTGATAATTTCGTATGGAATTTTCAAAAAGTCGAATACAACAAAAAGTCGTTGAATTTGACTAATTTTTTGTTATCTAATAAAAAGGATCGACAATCAAAAAATAGTATTTTGCTATACAAGTGCAGTAAAGCGAACTTTATAGGCACGCTGTGAAGTGAGTCACACGAATGAGTGAGACTCACTTCGTAGTCCGCGTATGATGGTCGCTACACCGCACTGGTATCGCATTATGATTTTTGTAACAAATGCAGGAGAAATGCTACTCCGTGCCTGCTGATCGTGGCGCTGCGCAACCAGTGTGTGTAAAGTACGGGAAGCATGCGTAAAGTACGAGAAGCATGCGTAAAGTACGAGAAGCATGCGTACTGTACAAAAAAGTGCGTAAAGTACAAAAAGCGTGCGTAAAGTAGAAAAAGCGTGCGTAAAGTACAAAAAGCGTGCGTAAAGTACAAAAAGCGTGCGTAAAGTAAAACCGGCCCGATGTGCGCATGCACTGGGTATTTATACACTTGGCTATGAAGCGCCACTCTCGGCAGTCATGACAAGTAGCATTTTTCATGCATGAGTTACACAATAGTACATTACGATACTAGTGCGATAAAACTTTTTCTGACGAGTGTAAGTTTGCAGCACGAGCCAAAGACGAGTGTTGTAAACACACGAGTTAAGAAAACGTTTTTCACACGAGTATCGTACAAAGTGTTACTTCACAAGGTGTGAAAATGGGGAAAAAACGTTTGGCGTGCGTAAAACTGCCGTTTCGCACCAAGTGAAGTAAACATCTCAGCGACGCGTATAACAACGGAATGGCGAGTTGACTTTGATTGTTCTAATCGACTAATGAATTTTCTTTTCTCTACCGCAGAACGGTGTCGTCTCGGCACTGCCGTACCTTGCCATGTGGATATTCTCGATGGTGATCTCGCACGTGGCCGATTGGATGATATCGACCGGGCGATTCAATCACACGGTCACCCGAAAGATCATAAACAGCATCGGCCAGTTCGGTCCCGCTGTTGCACTGATCGGTGCGTCTTACACCGGATGCGACAAGTGGCTCACCGTTGCCATTCTCACAGTCGGTGTTGGCTTCAACGGTGGCATCTATTCCGGTTTCAAAGTCAATCATCTCGACATCTCGCCGAGATTCGCCGGCATATTGATGTCATTCACCAATTGTCTTGCCAATCTCGCCGGACTTCTTGCGCCAATCACCGCCGGTTACATCATCGTCGGAACGGTAATTATCGCGGAACGATAGCAACCTTTTCCATATTTCATATAAAATATTTTTACCCTCAAAGATAGTCCTCTAAATTATTATGATGATTATTATTATTATTATTATTATTATTGTTGTTGTTGTTGTTGTCGTTGTTGTTGTTGTTGTTGTTGTTGTTGTTGTTGTTATTATTATTATTATTATTATTATTATTTCAGCCGACGCAAGCCAAGTGGCGCATAGTTTTCATGCTCTCGGCGGTTGTTTACATCGTGTGTTCGATGTTCTACATAATATTCGGTTCCGGCGAGAGGCAAGCGTGGGACAATCCAGACAAGGACGATGAGCGAAAAAAGAAGAAAGACGTGGAGGCAGCAATGAAGACCCTGAACGAGACTCAACACTGATTCACCGCGTCGACAGGCCTGTAGATCGAAGAAAGAAAAAACAAAAAGTCCACGTCGGCTGTGTACTCGAGAAGTCCAGTTGACCATTTCTTTTATACATACATTCATTCCCTCCAGATTGTTAAGCTATATGCGACAGAGTGAACGAGCTCGAATGGCGTGCAACTAAATCAATTTCTTTTTTTTTGGTTCTCGTTGATAAATTTGGTGTCGTTGGTCGGCAGAAAAAACGAAAATTCTAACGTCGCGATTGCAACACTGGCACTCTCCGAACGATGAGTCTGATTGCCGACTTGTTTAATTAAACAATCCGAATTGTTGTATGCCCAAAAAAAAAACATAACATAAACCGAGTGAAAGCGAGAGAGAAAGAGAGAGATTGTAAAATGTGAGAAAATGTTCGTCTTCGCATCGACGGATTCACTAATAGCTTATTCGAAGTTAAATTTCGAACGTAACGTTGTCCTTACTCTCACAAAAAAAAAATATATATATAAATTACACAGCTTTGGAGGAAATGGTTGAAGCTTTATTGATTACGGGACAAAAAATCAAATTCTAAAAGTGTGGTCGAATCGAACCCAACTAAGTTGAAAAGCGTTGTCTCAAAGAAATGAATCATTCAAATCGGCCCGTACTTTGATTTCAAATTAACGACGATTAAAGACGATTACTTCGTTCGTTTGAAAGATCGGTCAACATTTGCTTATGTTTATTAAGTTTGGGTTAAAATGTTTTTTTTTTCCTTTTTTTCGTTGAATCATTTGTTGGAGGATGATTATGAAATTCAAGATCAAATCATGGATAAGGGCTTCACCTCGGCTGAGAAAAAAAATAATACAAAAAAAGACGACCGATCGCGGCGCTAACGTGAGAGTCTACTGTTCGACTGGATTTGAATTATCGAATGGCGTGTGTATCTGCGCATTGAATGATTGCAATTATTTATCGAGAGGATATAACGAGTTCGATAAAACACATACGACCGAAAATATGCTCGGTGCTCGTAAATGGGCATTAGTAAGATCGGAATAATGTGTCCGGCTTGGACAATCGTTTGCAAACACGGTCAAATAAAATAAATAAAAATAAAAAAACATCCTGTCGTCTGAGCTGGATTCTACGAATCTTGAGTCGACGTCGAGGCAGCAGTATTAGAGTAGAACGCCACATGTTCGCCACTCTCTATTTTATTTTTTATTATCACCTACTGCCATTTTGTATTGTTCGGCAAAACGAGAGAGAAAAAGAAAAGAACAAAAGAAATCACAACAGACCGTTCAGTGAGCCAAAATATCACGTTATTTGTATATTATCTAATCGAAGATTATACGGGGGATTCTTGAACTTCCTGTGCACTTCCAACCACGCGACACAATACAAACATGGTTTATACATAAAAATGTAGATATATGATATTTCGTAGGATCGTAATATGTTATAGACTTAGATAAATTTATTGATTGTAGATATTTATACGGAAAAGATGAAAATGAAAAAAACAAAAAAACTAATAATGAATTACCTCTCAGCACTTGTAGAACAAAAAGAGGATAATTGTCGAACGAACCGATATTTACCCTTGTATAAATAGATTGCATTTTTTTTTTCGTTTGTTTTTTTTATCTACATAAGTTACGTTTCTTTTTTTCGTGTTTTGGCACAAACTTGCAACGGATGACAGATATATGATTCTTTTTATACGAATTTTGAGAATCGAGGCTACACACCTGAGATTGTGATGACGCGTTGTTCAATACGTAATTATAAGGCGGCTGCGGATGCAAGCCCGGCCGAGTGCGGAATCTAGCCACCCTCGAATGGTGATCAGTGAGCAAAAATCTATATATTTTTTGAAATTCTTCCAACTTCACTTACGCTCAATATTGTCCCAAAATTTAGATCCGTGAATTTTGCTCTTGCAAAGAAATTAATTATATCGCCACTGTGCGGCATAAATTAATTGAGAATATGCCGAAAATAATATATATATATATATATTATGTATCTGAATTTTTTCCCCCGAACGTATGATTTGTTTGCCACAACTGATCTGTCACAATTATTGATTATTGACCGCCATGATACATATCAATACGATTCGGCACGCGCGGCTTAACGGACTTGCATCGTGCGAACAGGATCGGGATCTGCCGAACGTTGTTAAAATATTTGTGTGAATATATATATTGTGTACTGTAAAAAAAAAATCGCGTTCCATGCGATTTCTACCCTCGAAGTGCCTCCGATCCATGTTTCTATAATCGGGTATCGAATACCTTTTGAGAGTTCACGATTTATTATCTCCTCTGGGGCTGGGTGCTCTGAACGTTGCGATGAATCGAAAAATAAAAATAAAAAAATTCATTCGCCAACGAAAAAAATTTGTCTTCTTCTTGTTGCAATGTAATTCGAGAATTTCTCGGTTATTCGCCGGACATTTTTTTTTTTGAGCACTCTGTACGATAGCCCGTCACTGAATTGTACGTCCCATATTTTTATATAAATATATTTATGAACGATGTACATATAGTTGAAAACAAAATATGACCCCGCGTAATGTTGTAAAATCATGATTATATATTTTTATCGTTGGGATTATAAATATGTGATAATAGAATTGCAGATAAATAAACAATCTTATACGGCAAAATTGTATTTGCGGGCGGTACTTCGCGTACACCTGTTCCGAAACCCTAAGCACCTGGCGATATTCCCTCCGGGTAATGACAAGATTCTATTTTACGTGGTTTTCCCGCGCGTCTGTTCTCAGAGCGGTTCCCTTCTGCCCCCCCCCCCCCCCCCAAGTTGATCATCATATGCAAGAAGGGTCAAGTTAATTTTGCCAACTTGTGAATAATAAAAATTGCTATAGAAAGTAACTTTCATAAAAAAAATGCCACGTCCAAACCTCGTACTGGTATAATATTCACTATCCCGCATGGTGCGGAGTTGTTTTTGAGAGGTTTCAAAAATATTTCTTTAAAATATCGAAAATATTTCCCCGCCATTAAAAAATATTTGCGAAATGTTTTTTTGTCCGCTCATAAGTCTTACATCGAAATGTTTCAGGGAAATGTTAAAGATTGCATCGCTAGTTTGTATATAGCACGCCCGTAGAAACACGCAAACATTCGTATGAAAATTTCGGTGAAACGTGAAATGAAAAATATTTCAAAACATTTTATCACTATGTTTCGGAAATATTTAAGATGTGTTGAAAGATTAAGTATGTTCTTCTGAAATATTTAAGAAACGTATCGTTGGAATATTTTGATAGAATATTTAAGAACATTGTTTTTGTATATTTCAGAAATATTTCGTAAGTTTTGCATGATTGAGTTTTGCAGTTATAAAATAATTTCAAAATATTTCGTGCTATATGGGATACGAAAAAAAACGACAAAGCGAACAAAATGTATGCATGTAAGGACAGTGGGAAGAGCGAAAGCATGTGAAAATATCGTGGTGAGAAAGTGCCAAGTTTCGATGGTCTTTAAAAATATGTTACAGTTGATTGCTGATATTATAACTGGTTAGAATAGTTGAAACTTACCGACGTGAGTAGAATCGATCCCCCTGTCCGTGCAGTGTCCAGTCGAAACGAGCTGCTCGGCTAACATATAGGTAACGAGGATGAAAAAACTTTTTCCGACCAGTGTGACTTTGGAGCACGAGCCGAAGGCGAGTGTTGCAATCGATACATGAGTTCAGAAAACGATTTTCTGACGAGTATCGACTAAAATTTTATTTCACAAGATGTGAAAATGGGTGCTTTTTCGAGTGAAGTAAAATCCTCTAGTGCTTCGAGTACTGCCCAGCTCTGGTTTACTAACTAATGAGAAGTATTTCGCGTCGTCTTGACGCTATTTTCGTGCGCAGCCTCGTCGCCGCTTGCTACCTGTTGATCTTCATGGCAACAGAGAAACGAGAGCGCTTATTGGTTATTGCTGGTAACTAAGAGCAACGAGAAATAAACAACTGCACGACAAAGCGTTCAAACGGGAAACGTTGGAAACTAAAGAACGCGTCGATTGGCTGTTGCTCGTAACTAACAGCAACGGAAAATCAACAACCGCACGAGGAAGAGTTCAACCGGCAAGCCTGTGCAAATAACAGTTGAAAATACGCGATTGTCGTTTGTACTTAATGCATGTGACCAAAATATTATGTGTTTTAAATCTAGTCCGAACTATCCTTTAAAATCCGTGTCGTATCAAACTCGCGAGTCGCGTACAAGTACAATATTTGTGATGCTAAAGAAACAAAGTAATGTTTTCGATCGCGCGAATATGAGTTACATTCCCAAAGCGTACAGCATCCGAGCGGTAGGAAACGTTGTGCGCACGCGGCAATATCGCGTCGCGTCAGTGCCAAATCGACGCGTCGTTAAGCATGTTCCAGGCGATTCTGCATGTTATAATCAGCTTTGTTAGTGCACCTGCACCACATTCTTACCGGCATGATCAAAATTCATTCCTTTATCCGCGTAGTTACCCGTCGAAGTGAACAGTGCGGCGATCCGAGTCGTGCGATTAAACGAACGAAGGTCGTTGGCGTAAACACGGGTGACCGCAGCGCCCCTGCGCAACTTCGGCGCCTCCGGTACTATCCAGCGAAACCAATGGCTGATCCTTGCACCAACGGCCATTTATTTTCGTTAACCTCGTTACAGCGTATAAACGTCAGAAAAACAGAGCGGCGCAGATACAGAGTGTACATAAAAAAGTGTTTCCCGACCGATCGATTGTTTCACAACGTTCGCGTCCCACTGCACGAGTATAAATATCCGTCGGATTCGAACGAATCTGGTGACGGGTTTTTTCCCGAACGACGCAACAGCATGAAATCCAGCCTGAGTTGACTCACTCTCCGGATCTGTATTAACCGTCACACTGGTCCATGGTCTCCAGGTATTTAACGATTGTTTATTTCCACTGACATACATCTATTAGTGCATTGTTAGTATTATTATTATCAATATAATAATAATAACGATAATAATATTAATTTCATCAATATTATTATTATTATTATTATTATTATTATTATTTATCATAAATATTGCGATAAAAAACAGCAAAAAAAAAGTCGTTTCCCTGTATGACGTTTTTTCAAAGCAATTTATCGACAGATCATGACAACTGGTCAAGATGGAAAGTAAATACATTCTCATTGCGCTAGTCGCAATCATATCGGGGGTATCGAGCAGCGACATAACATCAGCTGTATTTGGCAATGTCCTCGATGGAATGCCAGCCGCCTTCGGTGATTTCAACTCGGACGAACTGACCGATGTATTCGTACTGCGCAAGGAGGGCAAGACCCTGGAGATCCTGTTGGCAGCCGAGCAAGAGCCCCTTCTGCAGCCGAATGAGAATCTGAGCTGTACGTTCACCAATGTAGTGACCAGCGTCGTGCCCGGCGATTTCGACGGCGACGTTTTCATGGACGTTCTTGTAACGACGATAAGTCCAAACAAAGTCATGAACGCCTACATTCTCTGGGGCGGCAATGGTCAAATGAATTGTACAGATGAGACGAAGCCTCTGGTGCAGATGCATGGCCAACCATTGACGGTAGACTACAATCAGGACATGATAATAGACCTTTTCGGCTTGGACTTAGATAATCGTAGGACATTCTGGATCTTCAATAGAAACAGAACAGCTCCGGAGAAAATTCTCATGGAGCGACCTCGCGAGCTTCATTCCCTGCTTCCCATAAGAAAACCGCACGCGAACGCGTTTCTCGATCTCAACGGTGATTTTTTGCCCGACCTCGTCGTAACTACCGATCGATATTTCGAAGTTTGGCGCGGTATTCGTAACGGTTTTGTTTTCAATCATACGATCAAGCTGCCTTACAACGAGACCGAGGACAAACGATTCGGCGGGCACATCGGCCAGTCTCTCTTTCTCGACGTCGAACTCACCGGTAAAATCGAATTGGTACTTCCGGTATGCGAGGACGCCGAGTGCCTCCGCAGCGCGATAATGATTCACAGCGACGGCGCTTGGCACAAGTTGCAAATTAACTTTCACGACAACACCCACGAAAACGTTTTGTGGGGTTTCGTCTCACCTTTGGATATAAAGTCGCGATTGTACACGGACACGATAACCCTGCGCGGCGGCGATTTCAATATGGACGGCTATCCCGATCTGCTCGCGACTCTCCGCTCCGCGAACGCGCAGATACGATCCTTCCTCCTTCTCAACTCGGAGTGCACCAATAATTGTGGAAATTTCAATCGAACCTTCGAGATTCAGTGGAACGCCCTCAGTCCTTTCAACAACGAAAGTGTTATGGCGGTTTTTTACGATTTTTACCAAGACGGTATACTGGACGTGATACTCGTGGAATTCGACAAGGACAAGTATCGCACGGCTGCGTTCAAGAACAGCTTGGATTACGACGCTAACTTCGTCAAGGTCATGGTACTGACCGGTCTGACGAACAGCAAGTATCCCATCTCGCCGGGCACGCTCGGAAAGAAGAAGCGTACTTATGGTACGAATTTGCCCGGACCTTCCATCGCTTATAAAACTACTACGCAAGACGGCAGTCCCAGAAGCGCCATAGCCGCTCAGCTGCCGCAGAGCGCACACTTTTCACTCAATCTGCCTTACACTACTTTCGGCCTGGGGAGGACACCGAATTTCATCAACACACTGACGATAGGGGTAAGAGCTTCAACAGAGAGGATTTTTTTTGCTACACCAAATTTTGGTTTCTCAAACAGCAAATTTCGTGATCGTCAAAACTGTGAAAATGGATATTTAACGTTTGTAACATTCGTTTTTTTTTTTGTCTGTCGTACAAAATCTAAGATAAAGTCGAAACAGATAAAATTTCAATCGTCGGATTCATTGGTTGAATATTATAACAAATTAGGTACATAATACATTGACTGTCTGTGAATTTTTTAAATGCCGAAAAAATTACGATCGCAAAGCTTCGTCTGTAAAAATTCGCCCGAGTCCCGCAGCCTACGAACGTCGTAATGATCTGATGATTTTGTTTTAGGTATCGGGAAAATTACGGGAATGGACGCAAATAATACCAAATTCGCAGATGGTGGTTATTCCAAATCCGATAAGCGAACCGTCCCGATGGAAGGCACAGTTATTCGTCACGCCGAGCAAATTGATTTTACTGAGCGTCGCCGCTTTAACGTCGACCTGTTGTCTGATTGCTGCAATAATCGTCGGTCTGTACTGGAAGGAACGACGGGAGGACAAAATCGAGAGACTGCAGGAGGCACACAGATTCCATTTCGACGCGATGTAGATATCAATTAGATTTTTGAGATTTAACATTCGTTTACCTCCACACAGCGTGAGATCGTTAAAGACTCCTGTGGCACTTTTTCTAACAAGATTCCTTCGAACGATATATGATTTCGAGTTTTCGTAATCTTATTAGCAACATTCGAAACTTATTTCCCGGATAACTCACGATTATGTGCTGTACGAGTCATTATTGTTACATAATGTATATTATATAATAATTTAATTAATAAACGTATTCCCAAAGACCAATTTGTTCGAATTGTCAGAGATTTTCTTTCCTTTTTTCCTCTTTCTTTTTTACTTTTTTCATGATAAAATTGACAATTTTATTCATTATTATTGGACAATTATGTATATAAAACAGGACTCGTGAATATTTTCTTCACAATTTGATTAACGCACCGAGCGCGTATCATATAATAAATAATCTGTACCGGAGTGTTTATTTATCTTTTTTTTCTTTTTTTTTCATTTCAATCTTTTTGGTCGCTGCGCTACGCGCGCTACGTGCAGTCAGTCGAGCTAGTTTTAACGGAAAACGCGTTCATTGGCATCGGTCGTTCTTTATGGCAGGGTTCAAATCGTTGAAGTAGGGATGTGCCATGGCTCCTTCAGCTGATAACCGAAGTGCCGGATTACAAACTAATAATCTCTGCAAAAAAAAAAAAAAATCCACCGATATTAATTAAATACGATGAATCTCGCTGCTCAATAATTTCGTAATAATTACCTGAAGTAAATCTTTGCCTCTAACGGTAAGCTTTGGTGTTACTTGGGCCAAGCCCTGGGTCACGTGATACCGGGGAAATGATTTGTAATCGGGAAGTGCCGTGAGGTCGGGCCAAGTTTCTTCCGTCGGTGTTCCCAACATTTTGAATATTCTTTTTAACTGGTCATCGACGTCAGATCCGGGAAAGAGAGGTCTGCCTGCATTAGCTAATTCTGCAATTATTTCATAAATTTATCTATGTAGTATTAAAATAAAAAATCGTCGCCTTCCAGATGATAAAACGACGAAATTTTACCTGCAAATATGCAACCGGCGCTCCACATGTCTATGGACGTTGTGTACAGCTTAGCACCGAAGAGAACGTCTGGTGGACGATACCACAGGGTAACCACCTCGGCGGAATAACACTTAACTGGGATACCGAATGCTCTCGCTAAGCCGAAATCAGCTAGCTTCAGTTCACCATTCTGAAAGCAAAAGAAAAACGCTGTAAATTAATTCCATGTTCTCACGACATTGTCTCAGAAATTATTCTGATGATGCTAAAAAAAAAATTATATTAACTCGTCCCTTTTTGAGAAAAAATTTGTATTGTTTCGATACCTTGTTGATGAGTAAATTCTGTGGTTTGAGATCTCTGTGCAGTACATTGCGGCTGTGGCAAAAAGCTAATCCGCATAGTAATTGGTACCTGAAAGCCATAGGGCAAAGTTAACGTAAACTAAAAGATAGCACACAACTTTAACGCAGAGGAAAGGTCGCGTTGCAAACTTACAAGAAAGATTTGACGACGTCAAGGTCGATTTCGCCATTGAGACTGTCAAAGTATTTCTTGAGATCTTGATCGCAATGTTCGAACACCAGTGTAAGCTTCTTGTCGCTGTGGAGTACGTCGTACAGACGTACGATGTTTTTGTGTTTCAACTCTTTGAGCAGGCAGATCTCTCGAAGCGCGGACGATGGCACACCCTGTGAATAAAAAAAAATCGATTTCACACAGATTTGTTCGAGAGCAAAACGAATACAGTACGTGCATTCAATAATACCGAAGACAGGCGGAGGGCGTGAGGTGGAGGGGGCGTTGTTGTTTCCTATTTTACGTACCTCGTCATCGTCGTCAAGACGAACTCTCTTCAGGGCAACGATCTCGTGGGTCTCGCGATTCTTCGCTTTGAACACCGTGCCGTAAGTGCCTGAAAAAACGGAACGATAAATTGAGGTAAAAAAAAAACAAACATAAACATCGAATGTGACAGTTCGTCGGCATTGACTGTCCTCGAAGCACAACACGTTCGCAAAACTTGTAAACTGCGGCGCACGATCAACGTCGATTGTTCGCACGTGAGAAATTGTTGCAAAATAACGTGGAAACAAAGTAGCGACACCGGTTAATATTGTACCTTCTCCTATTTTCTCGAGCTTCTCATATTTTTGCATATTTTTGACGGTTCCACGGGCGGAATGTACGCACAGTGGTTAGCGCTGGGCTAGGAACGGCGAACCATGCAACTAACCGCACTCATGCTTGACGGCGCAGGCAGCTTGGTGCTATAATTGCTCTAGAAATAAAATAGGGGTTGTTCCCGATAAATATTCACACTATCAGTGCAACAACGTAGGACGCTGTGTGAACCCTTCTGTCTTCAATTTATTACGGTTATAGAAGTTCTCGGCGGAACGAGTGACTGCTTACTCGAAGACATTTCTTTTTTTTTCTTTGCGCTCTGGCGAGTTCTTGCGATATGACACATGCACACATGTTGATCCCAATTCATCGTCATCCGGAACGAAGTCAAAGTTACATTGTCGTTTTAATACGATCTCCTAATAAAAGATGTAACTGTTACTCAAGCGCATCTAACTGTTTTCTTCCTGGCCTTGTAAAGGTGCCGAGCAGAAAATTGTAAGGTCACACTAAGGCCCGTCCAACTTGTGTTCCTTGGGTCGTTAGTATTATTATTATTATTATCGTCTGACCTGTCGCAGTTTCTAAATTTAACGTCTTTGTTTATCGATTACTCCGAACTCAGATTTCAGAAATATTGCTCTCACACAGTCACCATGTATTTTCCCGTCGATATTCGACAATCTCTTATTTAGGGTACTGGTGCTTCGCCGTCTGTGCAACATTTTTTTTACAATTAATTTATGGTACTACCTATTAATGAACCTAAGCATCCATTTTTTCAGATCGCGATTTTTTTTACAGTGATTTTAGTTTCGTTTTTCCAACGGCTCTGTAGTTATGCAAGCTCAATAGTTCGAAATATGAAATTTTCATTCTCATTCGTTATTATTATCTCTACTGAATCGAGTAACTGCTTACTGCAAGCGTTTATATTCACTCGTTAATTATATCAGGAGTCGCGGTACCGATCGCTACTTATTATTATTATTATTAATTTGTTAAATTTATTCTGCCTGCTGACAACGTCAACATTTTATTACGTTTATCAATTTCTGCTAGTAACAAAAAATATTTATCGTAGAAAGCGCAATGTATCTGGTTTACCGTTTTTTCAACAGCATTTTATTTATGCTGTCTATCAATTAATCTAACCATACATTTCGTTCGGATTGCGATTTCTTTTTTATAGTAATTTTAAATTCTTTTTCAACTACACCGTATTTATGCAAGCATAATATGTTGTAATGGGAAATTTTTGTTTTTGTTGGTTATTATCTCTACTGAATCGAGTAACTACTTACTGCAAGAGTTTATATTCACTCGTTAATTATATCAGCAGTTGCGGTACAGATCGCTACTTATTATTATTATTATTAATTTGTTAAATTTATTCTGCCCGCAGGCAACGTTAATATTTTATTACGTTTATCAATTTCTGCTACTAACAAAAAAATATTTATCGCAGAAAGCACAATGTATCAGGTCTACCGTTTTTTCAACAGCATTTTATTTACGCTGTCTATCAATGAATCTAACCATACATTTTTTTCGGATTGCGATTTCTTATTTATAGTAATTTTTAATTCTTTTTCAGCTACACCGTATTTATGTAAGCATTATAGGGTGTTGGGGAATTTTCGTTTTTGTTGGTTATTATTATCTCTACTGAATCGAGTAACTGTTTACTGCACGCATTTATATTCATTCATTAATTATAACAGTGGTCGCGGTGCAAATCGCCACCGGTGCTATGGTTTCTGAACGTGGCCAAGATATCGATTCTCGTCGCTACCACTTGTTATTATTATTATTATTTATTTAATTCATTCTGACTGCTGTCGACGTCAAAATTTCATCGCGTTTATCAATTTTCGCGACTAACAGAAAATATTTATCGAAAGTAACACAATGTATTTGGTCTATCGTTTTTTCAACAGCGTTATATTTTTGCTCGTGAATCTTACGATCGCTATGTACACGTGCAGACGCGTGAGTTACAGCCGTTCTTTCGTGTTTTAATAATCCGTATGGGAACTTAATAACGCAATAAAAATATTTATTGTTCACTTACCGGCTTTCGGTATTACAGTTCTTTGGCGTGATGAAATCGCATTACAAGCTCGTAGCGGAAGTTTCACATTTCAACACAATAGTGAGTAGCGTTGAGAACTATTTTGTCGCAATTGGTTGTACTAAAGTATCTCGCCCCGGCAGGTCCGTCAGTCCCGTCTGAGTCTGGATTACATGAATACCAAAGTTTCGGAAGCAATGAAAGAGGTACACCTTTCGAAATCGAAACCAATCGATTAAAATTAAATTAACTAACTAATTCGTTCATTCATTAATTCAAATTGAAGTTAGCAATAACAGTTAATAATTGAAGTTAAAAAATGTAAGTTAAAAATGTAAGTTAAAAATGTAAGTTAAAAATGTAAGTTAAAAATGTAAGTTAAAAATGTAAGTTAAAAATGTAAGTTAAAAATGTTAGTTAAAAATGTTAGTTAAAAAAATTTCTGACGCGCAGATAGAAGGAGACATCGGAAGAGAGCTCTACGTGACTCACAATTTGACGAAAATCAGCTCGAGAATGGCGTTGGTCCTGCGACGTTTTAACGCTTTGGAGGAAGGCGTTATAGAGGTAGAATCCACTTGGCATTGGCTTAGAAAATCTGCTATTTAAAGAAAATAATATCTTGAAGCCCATACGCTTCTTCGCTAATTAATTTCCCCTAATTAGATTTCCCTTAATCCGAGAACGGGAGCGTGGGGGTTTCCCAGACCCGAGCGCTTCACATTATCGCGCACCGTTAATCGTCTAAAAACGAAAAACACGTTGAAAATTAGCCTCATTAAAAAGAATAATTTTCTTTAATTGATTGTCACAGACGTTTACGTTAAAAAAACCGATTGTGCCTGTTTGTTTCGTTGAAAACTGCAAATGCGTCTGTACTTTTCTTCGTAGCTCGTCCGGATGGATCACAACACCGAGAGCGTCAAAGTCGAGACTCCGAGCGACATAAACACCGAAGTTAAGAAGATTCTTGCAGCCTCGAGAAGGAAAGAACGCTGTCAGACATCGGAGCGCCCGAAGACTCCGAGGAAGCTTAAAACCTCCACGACTACGTTCCTGAGCGCGAACGAGTCAACTTTTCAGAATCCCGTTTCGAAATTTTCCACCGCCCAACCGTCCCTTCGTTCGAAATCGGAGTTTACAGAATTCTCGAGCTCTACCCTATCAAAGGATCAGGCACGAACTTTGGCCGATGCTGGCTCGCCGGTCGTGAAACTGCTCGGCGAACAGAGACACGATTCTACGATGAAACCCATCGGTTTTCGCCCCACTTGGAAGTGCGAGTCTTGAATTGGTTTATTTTTCTGTCTTTTTAATAGAGTTTTTTTAATCCACTTCCCGTGCGTTATATTGGGTGATGGACGGCGAATGACCGATTTTAATCTTCAATTTTCTCCCACTAATATACATATATTTTGTTTAGAGTATTTGTTTTTATAGTCATTGTTTAACATTAATATAGAGCGGACAATGGGATATCGCTAATTTTTCGAACATATGGCGCGAGTACTCGATTAGGCCAACTATGGATAAATAATTATTTCCGTCGAATCTCCGAAAAATTCCGAGTACGCGAAACGCGTCTAATTTTCGAGCTCCAATGCAATTGTAGACTGGGACGTTAAAAAGATTAGTAGTAACGATCAATTTCCACATCTTCGTAGCTGAATTTCCATAATTTTCGGTCCACCGGTTTTCGCCCTACTTGGAAGTGCGAGTCTTAATTTGGTTTATTTTTCTTGTTTTTTTGTCCATAGGATTTTTTTCTAAATCCACTTACCATGCGTTATATTAAATCATGGAGGGTGAATGATGGATTTTAATATTACATTTTCTCCAATTAATATACATATATTTTATTTAGAGTATATATTCTTACAGTCATTTGTAACATCAACGTAGAGCGAACGATGGGATATCGCTAATTTTTCTAACAACTCGCGCAAGTACTCGGTCATTCCAACTTCGGACAAATAATTATTCCGTCGAGTCTTGGAAAAACTCCGAGTACGCGAAACGCGCCTGATTCTCGATCTCCAAAGCAATTGTAGGCTGGGGCGTTAAATAGATTAAAATTAACAACAATGTCAAAATCTTCGTAGCTAAATTTCCATAATTTCCGGTCCATCGTTACTCTTCCTTCGTGCCGTCAGTCTAAATCCTAGAAGACATCCGATTACCTCGGGAGATTCAAAGAGACTCGTCGAGCCGATAAACTTCAAATTTTACGCGAAACAATTTATATCCAGAGGTCGATCACCGTTTGGCTGTTAAACACCGATTAGATTAGAGTTTAGAGATTGGATGTCAAACGACGTTTAACATGTGAAATATCGGAGCGGTATCTTCATTTTTTTTTTTAGCGAATTTAAAATTTCACCCGTCCCACTTCTATTCGTTATAATATCCACCCCTAAATCACGGCGACACAAGTGAAACGAAATAATCTGACTTCGTTAAACAATAATTATCATACGAATATATCAGTGCGGTTACAATTAGCGCTGCCTCGCGGCGAGATAAGCATCCATCAGACTTCTCTTCACGAAGCTGTCGAAATCGCTTCGATCGATCTCATCGAAGTTCCTCTTTACGAAGCTGTCGAAATTGGTCCGATCTATCTCGTCGAAATTGCGCTTCGCCGATCCCTCGATCCGCACGCGATTCATCATCGCCTCCCTGTTGAGTTTCTGCTTGTAAGGATTGTTCAGGATTCTGAAATGAAAATTGATATGGAAAATCGTGTCAGTAACACAATGCTCGCAATTTGTTTCCATAAATCGAACAATACGGGTATATCGATAAAAAATAATTATTGCATCGCTTTTATCGGCAAGTGCACAAATTGACATTGAATTTTCTCTTTGACCGTATCGCCGTAGGCTGAATGGATTCGCGCACAAGTCCTGAACGATTTTCTATCCGTGCGTGAGAGGAGGCGCGTTGAAATTTTTTACTGTTCGCTCGTGCAACGAATTCAATCATATCAAGCTGCCCCAGGAGTATTCCGATTGTCGTTTCCATTGACCCGTCAGCCTCCGAACGCGTAGATCATCGAGGTTTTGCCGTGTGTGTTTGGTCTACGTAATTCAATAGGGTTTCGTTTTCCGTCGCTTCGACGCAGCGCAACAAACAGTGGTACGTTAATTTGCCGAACTTCATGCAATGATATCCGTTAGTTATGTAATTTACGACTTTTCGAGTTAAAAATAAAAAATGTTATACATCAATGTATCAAGAATTTTACGGAAAGAATTTCAAAAATTCGACAGGAAATATACAGTTTAATTTAACAACGATTCGGTTTTTTTATATGACACGGGCGAAACAGAAAATTCCGGTGTTTGCGTTGGTGCACTTGGGAATTCGAACGGAGGATCTCCCTCGCTCTTTCAATACCTGCCCCTGGCGGCACTCTGCACATACATCGTTAATTATGTTTTATTGGTTTTGCCGAAGACACTTGGTCGTGATAATTAGCTATTAAATTTCACGCCCCTTGGTTCCGGCCACCTGTGTTATTCGGCTCGTCATCTAAACATTCGAATTAATTGAAAAATAAATGTCCAATTTAACGACTAGAAACGAAAACTGATACTACGAACTCACTTTCGACTATGTGAGCCCGAACGAAATGTGTGGTTGTTGGAAGAGTTAGAATTGTTTTAAAAAAAATGGTCCGTTTTGCCCCGTTCTCTCCTACAACGATTAGCAAGGCTACAGGTTTCCCTTCACTCGACCGTACAACTCGTGCCCCGACCACAGTTTATTAGGTAATTTTTCAAAAGCTCCCAACTTGTGAGTTACGAGATTCACACCAAAAAAAAAAAAATTATTCGACGGCCACCGTTTATTTTGTTTAAGTAAAATATTTATTTGTTACAAATAAATATTTATTTCATTTAAGTAACTATGTACTTAATTTAAATAAATATTCATTTAAAACAAATAAATATTTTTCTGAAATCGAATAAACGGTGGCCGTCAGATGATTTTTTTCTGGGTGCAAGTATGGTAAAACGATATTAAAAACTCCGGCATCGACACGTGGGAATTCGAACCGGGAATTCGCCGCTCTTTCAATAGTTGCCTGATGGTACTCTGCGCATACATTGTTAATTCTATTTTCTTGGTTTTGCCGAGGCACTTTGCCGTGAAGATTATTAGCTATTAAATTTCACGCCTCTTGGACCAGGCCACCTGTGTTATTCGGCTAGCCATCTGCAAATTCTAATTAATTGAAAAATAAACATCCAGTTTAACGACTAGAAACAAAAACTGTTACTACGAACTCACTCTCGACTATGTGAGCCTGAACGAAATGTGTGGTCATTGGAAGAGTTAGAATTGTTAAAAAAAATGGTCCGTTTTGCCTCGTTCTCTCCTACAACGAACATTAAAGCTGCAGGTACTTTCCTTTCACTTGATCGTACCTCTCGTGCCACCACTACAGTTTATTAGATAATTTTTCAAAAACTCCCAACTTTGAGTTACGAGATTCACACCCAGAAAAAATTATTAATTTTTAATTCTATTTTATGGGTTTTGGCGAACGCACTTTGTTGTGAAGATTATTAGCTATTAAATTTCACGCTTCTTGGACCCGGCCACCTGTGTTATTCGGCTAGTCATCTACAAATTCTAATTAATTGAAAAATAAATATTCAATTTAACGACTAGAATCGAAAACTGATACTACGAACTCACTTTCGAGTATGTGAACCTGAACGAAATGTGTGGTTATTGGAAGAGTTAGAATTGTTTTAAAAAAATGGTCCGTTTTGCCCCGTTCTCTCCTACAACGAACACTAAGGCTGCAGGTAGTTTTCCTTCACTCGATCGTACCTTTCGTGCCACCACTACAGTTTATTACACTGTAAAAATAAATTGTAAATTTAATGTACTGGGACTTGAAATTTGCTAACATTACTCATATCAATTAAACATTAATGTACTTTGCTTGTAAAGTAAAAATACCAGATATTAAAATTATAAATCTTTTGCTGCAAAATTTACAAAAATGTTCATGAAAAATACAAATTTTATTGTAAAATTGCAACGCACATGCGTTTGAAATTTCAGAAACGGTTTATGTAAAAAAGCTTCCAA
>JAPYZD010005435.1:0-15870 GCA_030522725.1 Ichneumoninae sp. B BG-2022a | reverse complement strand
CAAGAACATACCCAAGAACATACCCAAGAACATACCCAAGAACATACCCAAGAACATACCCAAGAACATACCCAAGAACATACCCAAGAACATACCCAATAACGTACCCAAGAACATACTTAAAAACATACCTGAAGTATCACGTTCGTTCTTTTGTCCACTTTCCTGTGTTGACTGGGTGCATTCGAGATATATTCCACATAAAAATTACGTCCCATTCAGTTTCAGAATCTCATTTTTCTAATCTCATCTTTGAAACCGGAAGTGATGATACAGAGATTTTTTTTCGTTTTGCCCTGGAATTCATCTCGAGTGTATCCAGCAGCAGGAACGGATGAATTAAGGAACACACGGATATTGTGTAGAAGCTACAGGAGCCGGAAGTCGAGCCGGAAGCTCGACAGGAGCAAACAGTTTGTAAAGAAATTGTCGATACGGACGAACGTTCAGACACCGAACGACTACGTGTTCTTCCACTTCGAGTGTTTACATTACCAGTGAAGTAAATGTATATAAATATATACAGAAGTACGCTATGTCCACACAGTGAATGACCGCACAGTGGACTGCACATCCATAGACGGATAGCCGTGAGGTGATGTTCAAAGTCCCAAAGAAAAGATGTTAGATATAATAGCTTCGTCGCGGACCCCACGCCAAAGTGCCGAGTTTATGTCCACCGGGATTGGTCTTCCAAGGGAATCTCCTGACTTTGGTATATCGATGCTCTTTTATCCCCCACTTTCTTTCCAAATTAAGATAGAAATCACCTGTTCGCACAGAGTGTTCACATACCCGAGTGAGGACATTAAAAATGAAACAACATTAGCTTGCCACAATCATCTACGATACATTCGTAGTTGCCTTCGTACGAAGCATTCGCACCTTGAATGACGTAAGCAGAAGACACTCAGAAACAGCACGGGAACATTAAAAATGTAACAACACTGGTTTACCACAATCATCTACGATACATTCGTAGTTGCCTTCATACGAATGATCCGAGGCTTGAATGACGTGAATAGAAGATAGGGGAGACCGGGGAGAAAAGTAACACGCGTCAATTGTAACGAGCGGTTGCGCCACGCTGCGCATAATCGGACGCATCGGATATGAAGTGAGCAAGTAGCACGGAATTGCGAACACCGCCCCGTTAAACACAAACAAAATTCGGTAAGAATTTGGGCCGCGGTGGGGTCAATTGTAACGGGTAGTGGGGTCATTTGTAACATCCTCCTGTACGAACGAAATCCTTGGACGAACGCTTTTAAGAAATAGAACCGGGACCCATTATCACAGACAAATTCAAATTTAAATTTAAAAAATAAAAAAATGTATTAGCCATCTAAGCTGTTTACCCGGCTAAGACATTTTAGCCGGCCTAACTATACAGTCCTGCTATAAATGTTATGGTCTGCAATTGGTAGATTATAAATTATAAGTGTATAAATTATCGCTGATTGCTTAGAATGTAAGAATAAAATAAATAAAATATATTGGTATTGGTATTGGTGTGTTGGTAAAATAATAAAAAAGGATTTTTGTTACTTTCGTCCCCGGTCTCCCCTACTCAGAAATAGCACGAGGATATTAATAATATAACAACATTGCTTTACGACAATCATGTACGATACATTCGTAGTTGCCTTCATACGAAAAATTGGAAGCTTAAACGACGTGAGAAGCAGATACTCGGAAACAGCACGAGGACATAAAAAATGTAACAACATTGCTTTGCGACAATCATCTACGATACATTCGTAGTCGCCTTCATACGATCGATCCGAAGCTTGAATATCATGAGCAGGAGATAGTCAGAAACAGCACGAGGACATAAAAAATTTACCAACATTGGTTTGCCACTATCATCTACGATTCGAGGCTCGTACGACGTGAACAGGAGACACTCAGCAACAGCGCATCGGTAATGGCGGTCTAATGTCCGACAGTACGTCGACCGCATTCAGTGTCCGGCACTGTAGCACCCCCGAAGTCGAACAATTACTGGCAGATCATTTGGTGTTGCGTCTACTTACTGCATACTACTGCTCATACCAATGCAACGGCCCGTACGGTCTCGCCTGGTGCCTAACGCAATGATCATCACCCTGCGGCCCGTAATCCACAACCATCCCCACCCCCCTCCAACACACGCGGGAAACAGCAACTCGCAGATGAAACGTATTAGGAGGAAACCCCGGAAGCTATCGTGATCAGCTAGACTGTATTCATCAGTTACCTATGGAGGAGCATTAACTGTTATCGCATCTCCAGAGTTATCAATCATTGTTCAGCTTCACGCCTATATTGGCCGAACGTTGTACCACTGTACTTACCACCCCTTCCCCCCCCCCCCCCCCCCCCCCCCCCTCGAAGGGGGTACACGTTTAACCCCCCGCCCCCCAGGTTAAACGTGTATCCCCTTAGCGTCCGATCCGTTCGATTGTGCACGCGCTGGCCAGTTCGGTAGTTAACGGCGATTCGCGTATGCTGTGTACTCACGTCGCTGTACACACACCGATGTGTGCTACGGCTGTAGGCATGCAGGTATTTGCACAACCCTGTTCTACTCGTGCCCGCTCCAACGGGGCAAGCTAATAATGCGGAAGTCAGATACTTATCGGGTCTTGCATTATTCCTTCAGTGATTTTTTGTTTTGCTTTCAAGGCAATTCCAACCTAATCATGAATTGGGGTCGGGCATGAAAATTGCTGCATATTTTTTTAATATGGTATAAATAGATGAGCGATAACTACCAAAGCCCTCTTGACCGTCGGAGACTTCGAGAAACATTTCCGTAACTTTTTCGAGTGCCCCGCCGAAGCGAAGCAGGTCGATGCCGCATGTTTACCCCGGAAACGACTTCGAGCTTACCTACGTACACCGCCTTGTGCACCCAAGTCGAGGACTATAAAATCTCTTGAAATATATCGATATAAATTTTCATAAGAATCCATCAAGTTATTTTCAGATAGGGTAAAAGTGCTGAATATGGCCCACCTCGATTAAGGTAGTACTAGTGCAATGCCTGACGCCGCCTAAGTTTGAGAGGACTAAAAGAGAATTACAAACACTATTAGATAAAATTCTAATAAAATTCAAAAATTCTGAAAAAATTCATACGTATTCAGAACAATTAACAAATCATTTTCGTAATTAAAAAAAAATTGGTTGTCGGGGAATTTGTTGCACAATTTTTTTTTCAGTCATTTGTTATGAATATTCTGAAATTATTATTATGCACAAACAATCTTTTCAGCACCTTTTATATGCTAGAATTTTTTCAAATTTTTTTCTCATCGAGAAGTGTTTTTTCTCTCGAACTTAGGCGGCGTCAGTCCTTGTGCTAGAACTACCTTAACACGTAAATCAATGATATATGGACCGGGCCATATTCCCCACTTTTACCCTGTCAGAGACACCGATCTTGAAAATCACGTTTTGAGAAAAACGCATCCAAAGTTCGGCCGCGCCGCTGCTCGAGCGCTCCGCCACTTTCCACATAACGGTCTCCAACTTCCGTAATTCGTTGAATTTCAATGTAACAATTTACCAGAATATTCTTGACACTATATACTATTAGGAAAAAAAAATCGAGATTTGACTGCGACGTAAATCCTTACGACATATCGGCGATTTTTTTATGTTTTCAAGGCAATTCCAACCTAATCATATATTGAGATCAGGCAACGAAAATCGCTGCATATTTTTTAATCTGGTATAAATAGATGAGCGATAACTACCAAAGCCCTCTCGACCGTCGGAGAAACATTTCGGTAACTTTTTCGAGTGCCCCCACCGAAGCGAAGCAGTTCAATGCCGCATGGTTACCCCGGAAGCGACTTGGAGTTTACCTACGTACACCGTCTTGTGTACCCAAGTCAGTCGCAGCAACCCGCGTCGGTAAACCGGAAAATTAAGCGGCCCGCGCTTCTGAAAGAAACACCATCGGTGCGACTTCAGAATTTTAAGATGCATTTTTCCTTCCCTCTATACCCTCCGAATACTCCCTTTTCTCCCCAACTTCTTGAGAATTTTTGAAATTGAAATGAACCTCTCTTTGCTGATGGAAATCCAGAAAATTCCATTCAATATTCCACCTCGCTCTTTTTACCCCGGAGTTGAATTCGACGTTCTTTTTTCCCAATCCTGTCCAATCACTCAGGCCGTGACGGTGTGATTGCAGCCGCGATACCGCTCGTTCCATTGAAACCGCCCAAGCCGTTTCAGGAAGCGACTCGGCGAATTCAACTACGCATCCGATGCGTAACTGCGGCGTACCTAGTGCGTACACTATCTGTGTTCTACGGAGGACTACTGCACTCAGCACTATAATTACGGGAAACATCTGGGTTATCGTCCGTGGTGCACATAGGGGCGTTAGTGCCGTCGTGCTGCCTCGCAATGCCACTGGGCACGGGAGAAACCGCAAAGGGAGTACCACCAATAGACGTCGGATGGAACATGGCTGAACTGATCGTTCCGCGAAATGCCGCACACCGAAATATGCACCCCGGCGTAACGATTGTGCGATAGGGGTCTCAACGAACTGCCAGCATCAGAGCCTATCATACCGAGCGCCGAGAATACGTTGTTCCAGGAAACATATCCATGGTACATCGCATTTCACCCGTTCGTGCATCCGACTGTGGAAACGCTCGGAGTCGTATCACAGATGCCAACGCATCTGTAACGTGACATTAATGCCCTGTGAAATTGTGGAACACGTAGGCGCTGGTACAATTCACGCTACAGTTGCCGTACAGATGCACCAGTAGTTAAACATTTTCCGTCGTTCATCTAACTGAAAATACACGCGGTACGCACTTTGAGGATTTCCGAATCTGAGCCTTCTATCTTGGGAATGACGTTGAATCGCTGGAGTTATCTATAGCGCTGACTATGAAGCAGCCAAAATCGAGCAACCAACGATAAATGACGAGGAGGTCGTGTGGAAATTCGTTTGCACCAGTTTTATTCTAAATTTCATTGAATAGACAAACATACATTGAATACATTGATTCTCATTGCCGATGAACGTAGCCTGTGTAAACACGATTAAATTTTGTCTGAATAATGAAAGTAAATGTCTTCTCTCAAAGTCCATTAAAAAATACGCATCTGTAACATGACATAAATGCCCTGTGAAATTGAGAAACACAGAAAAATACGAGGTTAATTCGTTCGAATCGGCCGATTTTGTGCAGAATCTTCCATACATTAAACATCTTCAATAATGCAGATAACTAAATATACACTGAACGCTCTGCATATTTACGCCAAATATCATAAAGCGTGTATGATATGCTAAATTAAATAATCGATATTAAATTGCTCATTCATATATTTTACCAGGTGTAGAACACAAGGTGCTCGGATGCTCAATCGCGAGGGAATTGCATAATTCCCGTTGACACATGCATCCCCCACTTCCGACCCAACGCAATCCGTCGGATGTTTGAATACGCGATGGAATTAACGTTTGATTTATCACGACTATATGATAATAACATAATCTAAATTTGATGTTGGATCTTACGTGTCAGTCGAGGTGACAAGTGCACTTGTATAAAGTTGACATTCCGTGGATCACACATGGCGTGGATCCTTCATTTATTATAGCGAGGTTCTCAGATTAACCAAAGAAGCAATCACATTTAACCTTCAACTTGGGATCATAGTTTCCTACCCGACAGTAGAAATTTCGTGTAAGCCGTGAAACTCTCAACTAATGTTGAGGACTAATGTCGCTTATTGGCATCACCATTGGCTCTGACATACTGTACGGAGAACAACTGTATATAGTTCCACCGGCAGTGTAACAACCTCTATGATACTCGAAACAGAGTCAACGAACATATTTAAAAATAAAATTGATTTATATATTTTTACGTGAATAGCATATAGAAGCAGAACTAAAAAGTGTAAACTTATTTTCTGTAAATAATAACAATAATAAAATAATAATAATAATAATAATAATAATAATAATAATAATAATAATAATAATAATAATATTCCCATAAGGAATCTTGCATGGTTAATACCCTAGTAAGAGTACCACATAGGGCCTTTATTGGCCCAACGTTAGATAGTGCTCGTTCAGTGAGTTGTTCTCACTAGGGTATGATCAGATCAGAACTGGCCACATGCACCAAGTACTTGAAGTACGTATTAAAGTACCAAGAACCGAGTCTGTGCTGAGTACTCAGAACTTCAGCAATTCAGTTTTGCTAGTACTCAATACATCAGTACTCAAGAACTACCCAGCGATCAGTACTTCAAGTACTTCATACTTCAATACGTACTTCAAGTAGGGGAGAGCGGGGCAAAATGGGGCAACGGGGCAAAACGGGGTTTTTCCGCAAAACTAAATTTTCCAATTATTTTTGGATCGGACAGGGTGGTAAAACTGGGCAAAAAAGCCTGATGTATCCGATAGGGCGAATTCGGGCATCCAAATATTATTGGAAAATGACGTTTTACCCAAAACCCCGTTTGGCCCTGTTGCCCCATTTTGCCCTGCTCTACCCTACTTAGGGTATTTGCCCACGTCTGGATCAGATGGTGCGATTTGTGCCAGGCAATAATTTTAATCATCGTACAGGGTGTCGATTACGTATCGTCCTCGATAGCATGGAGTCGATATTATATTTGCGAGTGGGGACACATTCGTGTCTTAAAATGGAAAGTTTTTTCCCCTCTCTGCTCCTTGGTAACGTACGTTTGGAAGGCGCCCCGTTGCAATATAAATTGAGAGAATCACGGCTCGGTTATGCGCAGTTTGAGACAAGTGCAGTAAGCATGATGATATCGAGCTTGAGAAACGGAGTCGTCGCTTTGTTCGCCTTGACGGCGTTCGGAGCGATTATCGGTAAGCTAAATAATTCGGCTGATTTCATTCTTTGAACGGAAAGATTCATTGGTATAAAAAAAAAATCGAAAAAAGTACGACTTGATGCAGAACAAACCTTCTGCTGCAAGTCGTGCACCGAATGCATCTTTGTTCGCGCATAGTTTCGCGGATTTCATAATTTCACGTAATTCCAATGGCAGGAGCGATCGCAAAACCCCCCAGTCGAATTGTCGGTGGACGCCTCGCCAAACCCGGTGAATTCAGTTTTATCGTCACCTTGTCTCATCCCAATAACTTCATACATCTGTGCGCCGGTTCTATAATCAGTCCCTTGCACATTCTCACCGCGGGGCACTGCGTGAAAAATGAGAAAAGGCTGGTCGTTCACAGCGGAACTCACCGAATCGGCGCCACCGATGATTTCGTCACCAACGTTCAACGCATCATCCTTCATCCCAACTACGTTTGGGACAACAAGATGGTTTCGAACGATATTGCCATCTTACTCGTAAGTTACTCGTCGCATCTGTGCGATTCTCCGATTTCCCAGCCAATCAATGACGTCGGATTTTATGAAAATGATTGATGCTCCATAAAAATCCTAGCTCGAAAACGAACTGAACTTTAGAGGAAAAGTGGGAAAAATTGGTTTGCCGACCGAGCAACCGGACTTGAGCAAGTTTTATTTCGTCGCCGGCTGGGGCATGAACGACAAGAACGCGACCACGTATCAATTCGATCTTAAAGTGCTCGATGTAAAGCTGGTGGACGAGACGCCGTGTCGGATGAGAGGGAGTTACCTGAAGGGACCCTCGGAACTATGCGGTTACAACGACAATGGAAACACTTGCAGCGTAAGTAATCAATCAGATTGCAAGGATACACTGAGAAAAAGAAATGGTTGGATTAAGCACACGCGCGGTGACATACGTTCAAAGGCGTATTTTGTTCATACAACAAAAAATGTTGTTTCTATCGACACATTTTTAATAAATTGAAGCAAATAATCGTTTAACAAAACAATGCTTTATTTGTGCCAAACATATTACAGCTTTGAACATATGTCACCGCGACTTTTGGTTAATCCAACAATTTTTTTTTTTTCAGTGCATATTCGCAATATGTTGAAATTAATAAATGAGGTGATTTAAAAAATGTATTTCCAGGGTGACAGCGGTGGTCCGCTGATCAGTGGTGGACGAATCGCTGGTATCGTTTCGGCTGGTTTCTGCTCAATTGGCGTACCGACTACTTACGTCAACGTTTATCATTATATCAATTGGATCAGGACCGTCATGGCACAAACGTCCAGCTACTAATTCTGACTATTTATTTTAATCGTGCGATGACAAAACTGGATGCTGAAAATTTGAAAATAAATTGCGGCTAACTGGCATACTTCGTTATTACTGTTACGTCCTATGTAACTTCTCATCAATGTTTTTGCAACAATTACTCTAGAAGTAATTGATGATCACATTAAGTTTGGGAAAGATATGTTAAAGGGCTGACGTCTTTTCTCGGAAATCCACGATAGTGCGGCGAGGTCTCCGTTTCCGAGTAAAGAGCTAACGCTTTGGCTTGAAAACGAGAATATTCATTGATGGCTCTCACCATTCGAACTCACCATTGGTCGGTCTGGACCTAAACCACCTACAGATAGTGCGATTTGTATATTTTTATTACACTCGGTGCTGAAAGAACAGTTTTACGTACGCTTGGCGTGCGCAAAAACCTGTTTTCAAAACTTTGCAAAGTAAAATTTGGTACGATTTGATACTCAGGCGAACATTTTTTTCTGACCTTTTCTAACTGCAACACTCGGTTTCGGCTCGTACTGCAGACTCATCCTCGTCAGAAAAAGTTTTATCGCACCAGTATAATAAATTACTATTACCGCACTGTTATCGCTAATTACTATTTGGTGTTTGTATTTCCGTGTCTTTTTATTCACTCGACCGGTAAAATTGTTCAGTGACCACAGCATTGATAAAAGCTGAGTAGATTGGCAGTAAAATTCCGTCCGAGGGTTCATTTCATTTTATTGCCTGCTTCGCGAGAGAGCGATAGCTTAGGTTCGACGACGAAAGGCGACAAGCGGTACATCCGAGCCACAGGCAGCAAGCCGACCGGCCAGGAGGATTTATCCCTTGATCGTGCCTCTTCACATCCTCATTCATATATTGACCGCTATTTCACTCGACTTAACGACCCGTGTGCCCGACCCTCAACCCTTGTAACTTCGATCCGGAGACGCACACATATGCGAACTTGTGCAAAGAGAGAAACGAAAATATACCGCCGATGTCGTTCCGGAAATTGTTGAAAAATCCAGAAATTCGCTGCCTCCGAAAACGTTTACGACACTCAGCTCTCATGCAATGGTCCCGACTAAGGGCAGAACTTCTTGCTTCACTTTGATATACATACGGACATCAAACGTCGGAAAATCAAGAGGGTCACTTTAAAAATATATATATATATATATATATATATATATATTCGATTTCGGCCAAATTCAATACCAAAGGTCTTCGATAAAAATCCTATATTCGTGTGCAGTTTTATGACGATAACTCAAATTTACGAAGTTAGAGCTACCACAGACTTTTTTCAAAAATTTCGAAATCCCGTAAAATCCCGAAAACAGTTGCAATATTCATGAAAATTATATCGAAGGAGAAGACGTGACCACTCTACTAGTGTACAAAATTTGAACCCGCTATCCCGAGCCGTTTCCGAGTTATAGTTGTTCTAAGCGATGCACGCTGTCACACACATACACACACACCCACACACACATACATCCGGACGCCAGCTAAAAATCACATTTCTCGACGTTTTCGACCATTTTTAGTACGCTGACATTAGAATCTCGAAAAAAAATGTTTTCCCGAAAACATAGCTTCCTCTATGAGGAAGCAAAAAAAGGGCGCGGCGATTGCTTGGAAAAACGACTGTAGGAATCACGCAGTCACGATAGCCGGGATGTTCGGAACGGACAGATAAGAAGAAAACCGAGTGAACTGGAAAGGGAAGGCTTTACATGCATAATTTAAAATTGATTAATTCAATGAATAGTAACGACGTTCGAGGAACCAGTGCCTGATGCATTTTAAGGTTCGCGGATAAAGAGGAAACTCTCCGTCTGGAGCGCCGCTGCGCTCGTCTCTACCCGAACCTCGAAGAATTCACGGCTAAACGATCGTAATGCACTTTCACAATTTAAATCGTGTTCTCAGACCGGAGAATCGCCGGAGGCGATTCGAGTGTTGCAAGACTTCCCTAACAAGTTGGACGTGTCCACGGCCGCGGACACGTCCGACTTCCTTCGCGGACCTTACCCTGTTCCTCGTTATCTGCGAGGGGGGGAAGTGGGAGAAGGAACGAGCCAATTCCATTCACGTCCGCCTTTGTTCACCGTCGTTTCTTCCTACTTTCCTCATTCTAATCTCCTTCATCGCTTTGGAACCGAACAATTGTCTCAATTATTTTTTCCGCTCCTGCCGACTGTAGTTGTGCATAATACAGCGTATAATGCATATCCGCATTGCCGAAGCTAAGAGTATCGCTCGAGTTGCCCGCTTCAAAGACGGAAAATATAGGAGTGACTGCCGGGGGCGAAGGACAAGCTCGTCGCTCTTTGCGAGAAACGACACTGTCTGAGACCAGAAAATGCCGGGAAAAAGCGAGAAGCAACGAGCGGAAAGGAGCATCTTCGGAGTCACCGACGCTTCTTCCTACGTTCCTCATTCTAATTCTCCTTTATCTCCTTGGAACCGCACAATTGGCGCAATTATTTTTATGCTCCTGCCGTCTGTAGTTATGCATAATATAGCATTTAAGGGCTCACGCCACAGTAAATGGCTAAAGACGCATGCATTTTCGTTAATTGCTTTCTTAATTCTCAGTAAAATCGCGGGCGATTTATTTTTTTTAGGGTGGAAGGAGGACGTATTAAAGAACATCAAGGCATTTTTTCATTCAATTTTATTGCTATAATGAATTTATCGATCTGCGTACACATTTTTTTTTCTAGTCCCTTTGTGGTGTCCCTAATTTCAACTTGTAATTTTATCATAAACAAAAAATGTACTTGTTTCTTAAGAAATGATGTATACCGCGGTCATTGACGGGGGGAAAAAATTGGCGAAACAGCGGCCTTTTAAAAAAGTCGATTTTTACTCATTATTCAATACTTTGAATAATTTTTAATAATAATATTTTTAAAAAATATGAGACCGTCAAGGCCTAAAAAATCTCTTGAAATATATCGGTACAAATTTTCATAAGAATCCATCAAGCCATTTTTGAGATATCAGAGACACCGATCTTGAAAAACGCCTCCAAAGTTTGGCCACATGACAGTCTCCAACTTCCACAACATGTTGAATTTCAATATAACAATTTACCAGAATATTCTTGACACTATATACTATCAGGAAAAAAAAATCGGAATTTTACTGCGACGTGAATCCTTACGACATATCGGCATTGCCGAAGTTAAGAGTATTGCTCGAGTTGCCCGATTCAAAGACAAAAAAGAAAGTAACGACCGCCACTGGCGAAAAAGCACGAGCTCGTTGCTCTTTGCGAGAGACGGGACCGCCTGGGACCACAAAATGCCAGGAAAAAGCGAGAAGCTGCGAGCGGAGAGGAGCGCCTTCAGATTGGAATTGCAAAACTGGAATGAGGAGACCCTTCGCCCGCTGGCCCATAGTGTAATCGTGCGGTGCTTCAACCGAGCATCGAATAGCAGTAAACTGGCCGTGCTATCGGTACCACTGCCGGTGCTCGCTCGTGCTCGATTCCATGCACACGACTAGCCCACCACCGCAAAACCGCTCGCATACACGATCTTGAATTATTCACTTCAGCCGGGGGAAATCAAAGGAGCGAGACTTCTATCTAGATGCACGTGCTTGAAAGCGGAGCCTGCATTCAAATCCGCAAGAAGCTTTTCGCATGTATGAGTGAAACGAAAAATTTTCCGCCCCCAGAGGCACGGAGTTGCAAGTAAATTTAATTTAATAGTGCGGATTCTCGTCAAAGCGATACCGTAGCGTCCATACTCGTGAACAATTTTCCGCACCAAAGGCACGAGGATGTACAGTAAATGTTATTTAATCGCGCGGATTCTCGTCGAACCAATACCGGAGAGTTCATACTTATGAAAAATGGATGTCATGATTATCAATATAAATATATGGATGAGACCCAAATTGAATACGTTATTTATATTTATATCTATGTGTCGATTTTTGTGGTTTTTTAACGGTTTTGTTTCATTTTATGCTTGCAGGTGGTGAGAGCGGCCAGTCCGGTCCTCCTACGAGTCATCGTTCTCGGAGCATTTTTCATCTATTGCACTGTGAGTAACGCTAATTGTCCCTACGTCGAGGTATTTGATTTTATCGTTTTTATATTTATCTACACAGTTAAAAATTTCGTAAAAACTCGTACATTAAAATTAATAATGTACAACTGTGATGAAAAAATGAATGGACTTTTGACGTGACATTTAAGTAAATTATTTGACTTGAAGTACTTTTGTAGTAAAATTCAATTATTAAAAGAAAAGCATTTCTACAGTTTTAAATATAATGTACGTTAATTATTCATCACAACTGTACACCAAATTTAATATACCACTTTATGCATAAAAGCGTGTACATTAAAGTGCATAAGAATTTTTTGACAGTGTAGTTTCCACGTTCGAGATGATAGAAATTTTATAAAAAGTCCTATGCAGTTATACTCGGTATACAGAAACACTGAGTGCAAATTGATTCGACCAATTCGATTTTACAAATTCGCGCGACAGTCTCGTTCGTCCTCGTCCACATAGCAAATTTAAGGGCTTAACCGGTAAGCGGACTTTTGCACGTCAACAAATTAATAGGATAGGACGAGGCCGGGCATTTACTTAGGCTATTCGAAATGGCTGATGAGCCTGAAGGCAATGCCAACGATTAGATTTTCGCGTTAGCGAAATTACGTGAGCCGCGTGCTACGTTATTACATGCTGTTGCTCTGCCGGGATCGTTAGCCGCTCGCCTGCCGAGGGATTTTCGGATGTTCTGCAGGCAGTTACGCGAATCATTAACCTCTTAACCGTGTCGTTTAGTCTCGCCACATTCTGATGATTCGTGATTGTACCACTTTTCATTTCGAGTACGACGCGATCCTATTTTCCGTCTAGTTTAACGCAATTCGGCGCTTTGAACAGATCGACAAGATTACGCCCGATTTAATAGCAGGCACCTAATCGTCATGGCCGCCGTGCATAGATAGATAGATAGATAGATGCATAAATTACCGATACGCGGACCGATCGTTTTTTGCCTCTAAATTTCTTTAAATCTTCGACCCCGCCGATGAAAACTCGTCTACGCATCACCTGTCGATTTTTTTTTGTTTGATTGTTTGGTCGAAAACGCGTTTCTATCCAATCGCTATGAAACTTTGCTACATTGTACGGAAAGATCCACTGAATCGTTTGCAATTTTTTCAGATTTTTTTACCCTGTAGTTTTTTTGGTAATGCGTGTATAACGCTACATAACGTACCGTGTTAACGTTGAGGAAATCGGTCGGTAATGACGGAATGTAGCGATTTTCTCAGCCGATTTCTGTTGGATTCGAATAAAAAACCAACCATAGCGAAGGCATACTATGGGATAGATTGTGTCCAAATTTGAAGAAGATTCACCGTTTTGTTTCCGAGATAAATTCAATAAACGAAAGACCCTTCTATCTGTAGCTGCTTGGTTTGTCTGCGTTTCTCACTAGCACTCTGACTAACGCGGTCAGCCGCGATTTTGGCCGAATCATCCTCAAAATCGGTCTGGCTGTTGGTAGTTTAATGCCCACGGGCGAGCAACAACTGGTGCTCTCCTGTAGTCCTATCTCCGCATGGAGCTTAAAGCCACAAGTCGTATCGGCCACGCTTGTATACACAGCCAATGTAAGCCCTCATGGCCTTAAACCGACGATACGTAGAAGGGCTCTTCGGCAAACCGTACACTTGGGTACTCTACTTAAGGTAAACGCCCCAATGACCAGACACGTCCCAGTGGTCGGTGAAAGCGTGCGTCCAACAGGGATGAAATAGGATATTATGCCACGAGGGAGGAAAGTGCGTCTTTTCACCGAGTGTGAAATTTGATGCCCGAACGAAGCGACGGCAGAAATTCACACGAGGTGAAAAGGCACTTTCGCTCCAGTGGCATGTGCTAATTTTTTCCCGACTATGTTGTAGAGTGGTCATAATTCTATGCCTGCAACGGGGATGGAGAGTAATTTAGGAAAAGTGATGTAGCGAGAGGAAAAGTTTCACTTTGCCTCCCGTTAAATTATTTCTCCTGCCGTTCGTCAATAATGGACCACTTTCCACTCCCGTTGCAGGCATGAAATAGAGACTTTTTAGCGCAGTCGGGAAAATAATACCATTTTTTATGCATGGCCGGGGACTGGGACGGCTTCCTTAAGTGTCCGACCATTGGTACTTTTACGTTACTACTTAAATTTTCTGTCTCTATTAATTATCGATCTGTAAACGATCGCAAACTTTTAATCATTGGCGAGAGGTGCTTGAGGCACATATTGTGCATGTTTTCCTGTTTTTAAATGGATCCAGTATCAAGAGTCTCAGGCGTGTTCCACACTCTTGAAAAAAAAGTTGTTAATTGGAAGTTCTTATACAAAAACTGGTACATTAAATTTAACGTACAGTTGCGATGAAGAATTAATGAAATTTCACAGTCAACATAAAATCAACTATTGGATTTAAAGTACTTTTATAGGAAAATTAAAGTAAATGATTAAAAGTCAAAATTTTCTAAAGTTTTTAATATACTGTACGTTAATTTTTCATCACAATTGGACATGCAATTTAAGATGCCAGTTTAAGCATAAAAACTTTTTGTACCAGTACATTAAATTTAATGCGAATTTGTTTACTGTGCAGGAATAACTGTGGTTTACCCAAACAAACAGTAATTATGTTTTTATTGTGTTTCAGACAATCGTCATGTATCCGAGACCGAACGTCGTGACTTGTACGATACGCGTCTGGCTGCGAGAAATTGGATTCTCACTAACTTACGGTGCTCTCATGCTGAAAACGTGGCGGTAAGTGGATACATTCGAGAGTGCGTGCATTACATTTGCCTGTGTGTCTTTCAAAGCATCTGCGTGTTTTCTCTACCGTGAAGTTAGATCTCCTGCGTACACGTAAAATATATCCTTCGGGGATGTCCAATTTGCTTTGCTTTCCGATCTCTCAAAGTGTGTTTCGCGCCCCCCGCTGGCAACACTCTCGCAGCCTCCCCGCTAAAATTTTCTTCGTATCTCTTATTTTATTCAATATACCCGGCAATATTCTTCGCTTTTGATCCCTCAAAGAGGTTTCGCTGCCGCTGGCTCGCGGCACCCCTGAGAATCACTTTGGTACACTCAACCACTCTCCTTTAAACCGAATAAAATGTTGCTTATTCTTCGGTTCATAATCCCATCGCAAGACATTATTTTAGGTCTTAAAAAATAATGCACCTCATAATACACTATAGCTCCTGACAATATTGTTACTTTTCTTCTCATATTCTTTTCAGGTTTTTATTCATTTTTCTTTTGTCTTGTATCCAGTTTTTGCACCACCGACTATCGGCAAATTATTAGGAAAATAGGACACTTGACGATATATATATACATATATGTGATTCCGGGAAGTTAACATAAGAGGGCTCTGAATCGTCAAGTATCGAGTTGACGATTCAAAGCTTATTGGCTACAACAGGGCAAATAAGGTAAATGTCCCTATTCCCGACCCCTATAAGGCCGACCGAGGAAAAGAATGTCGTTGTTAAATTTAACAAAAGTTAATTCGAGGATGATTATCACATCAATCGATAGCTGTAACCATACACTTTCCAAAAATCGTAGACTCAATCCATTTCGTCAAGTATTTTCCTAGATGAAGCGTAATAAAGCCGCACTAGTGCATGTGCCATCTAC
>JAPYZD010005433.1:0-17388 GCA_030522725.1 Ichneumoninae sp. B BG-2022a | reverse complement strand
ATTTTTTCAGATTTTTATAACATTGGGAAGTGTTTGCAATTCCTGCCCGAATTTCTCGAATTTAGGCAAAATGAACACCACTCGCTCCAACCTCCTTAACCAGCAGAGAGTCCGGTCGACTTAGCGGGCAGCAATTGTTGGGCGTTACACTCTGATAAGGCCTTATCAGGGCCCGATGTAACGCTCGAAAATTTCTACGCGGTTTGAAGAGGAGGAGCAAAATCAACCGCAGTTTGAACAGGAGGAGCGAAATCAACCGCGATTTGAAGAGGAGGAGCAAAATCAACCGCGGCATACACGGTTCGCAATTTTCCGCGCTGCACATACACGCTGATATAGACAAAATGTATATTTTGTTGAAAATACGTAAAAATTCTATCACTTTTTCGATATTCGTCGATTCGCGTATTTTCATACATTCTCGACGAGATATTTCCATCAGTCTGCCCTCTCAGATAACGGAATAACTCTGTGCCCACATGGAAAAAATTTACAATTCACTTTAACCCTAAGTAGCCGTATTGTGCTCGAAAGAACTTCGATGAGTGCTCACACTTCGGCAAAGATCGGTAAAGGTAATATGAAGTCGCGTTAACAGACGGAAGAGTCCTCACGGCCGACCCGAGAAGGAGGAGTAAAATCAACCGCGGCATTCACGTTTCGCAATTTTGCTCGTTTTCGCGGCTCACGAAGACGGAAACGGTCTTGTTAATTACTCGTTAAGCTAGAGTAGCACAAGAGGGGTCGTTACCGGAGCGACGGCTGAAGACTCGGGGACTTTCGGTCGTTACTTATCAATGGCCCCGGCATTTAACGGTATAACCGGTGCCGAGTTCGTCGGTGTAAGAGGTGCGGGGCAACTAGGCGCACCGGCGAACACCGTGAATCGAGGGATTACCCGCTTCGACGAATACTTTATATCTCGAACAAGTTGGCCATTTTCGCACCGCTGAAAGCACTCGAGAACGATGGGAACGAGACAATCAACGAGGAAGGGCAATCGACCTCCGGCGTCTTGAAAACCGGCATCTCACTCTTTCGCGGAATCCGACTGGCGGTCTTTACACAAAATTAGCAAAGTCGAGAGAGATGCGACTCTATAACCACTTGGGTCGTACTCAGGGATCGAGGGGATCTTTTATTTCGCGATGCTTCGATAAAACGCCGGAAGGGTGCAGACCGGAAATATCTGAGATAAAAAAAGAGACGCACTGTTCTTCGCATACTTCGTTGCTCGTTAAGAGAAAATGTTGAAGACTCCAGTGAGGTCTCGGTCTTTGGTTCGGATACCGGTAGGACATCGGCGCAAGATGGGAACGCTGTAAATTGCAGGCAGAGGCAAAATGGAACAGTGCAAAAATTTCCGAAAAAAATTCTTTGGGCCGCCGGAGCGACTAAGATGAAACTCGGGAGGCTCTGCGTGTAATGGATATCCACAAAATCGGGGAAAAAAAACAATGTCAGTTCTCGTAATTTTTGCCTTTCCTTCTTTTGTCAGTAAACAATTGATTGCGTAACACCGTTGAATCGTTAGATCCACTACAGTAAAGTAACGCTGGAGAACAAACGAGCGGCTCAAGGGATAAAGAAGGTGAAGGGCAGACTTATAAGCGAAGGGCAAAATTTGAAGGGACGCAGAAAAAAAAAACGAAAGTCATAAAGAGAGAAAAAGGAGTGCCAAGAAAAAAATAAGTTTCGCCATTGCCGCTTTATGGAAGCAGGACTCAACACACCTTGGAGAAACCCACGCACGGGCGTGTCGTTCGTCACCTGACCCGGCCAAATTCGTTTATCCTGGAGCCACGAGACAGGATAGAATAAAGTGAAAGATACGGTAGAAAAGCGAGTGGGAAAGCCGAAGAAAGTGGTAATCGGGAAAAAGACACGGCTTCCATTATCTCCCGCGACCGAACTTTTCTGTCCGGATAAATTTCGTCTCTTTTGGAATTCTTCCCCCTCGCTCGCACGCATCCTTGTCATTCAGGACTATCCTCCAGACATCCCCGGACGTGCTCGAACGAATACGCGCAATTCTGTAACAGCCCTCCATTTTTCGCGCGTTTACACAGTAAAAAAAAACTTTTGTATTTTTTACAACTTATTTATTTATTTATTTAGTTTACGGGATAAATCCTGGTCGATGGCTCATTGGCATTTTTGTTATTTTGTTACATTGTATGAGCTACAATATGTATATAAAAGCTGTTATGTATCGTCGATATTTATAACTAAATGTCAATAAATACACGTACCACGACCTCTCGTTTTACTTACATAGGACGACAAAAAATAAATCAGTAAATAGTAGAAGTGTCTCTAACAATTATAACATTATCACTAGATCGGATCTTAATATAAAACTGGATAAAATATATTTCATCATTTACACCGATTATTTGTCTTTGGTAAGCCAGATTATTCAGGGATGAAGGACATTGAACGACAAGAATTCGCCACCCAACAACTGCTTTGAACTCACTGACCAACAGTCCGAAATTAACTGTCTCCCCAAGGGTGTCGACGAGGTTCATGAGTCTGTAGACAACAGATCTTGCCTCGAACGCACTCTAGCCACCGGAACAACAAACAAGTTGATCCTCTCAAGTCTATTCCCGGAGGATCCTGAAAACGGATTTGACGTAAGAATTCCTGGCAGTTGAGCATTGACGATTTCATGCAGAGTAACCATGTCTCCAAATTGAAATTTTCATATCGCTTCTTCATAAAAGTTGAAAATTGAAATTCGTGACGCTTCCTCTATGAGGAAGCCAAAAATACAGGCAATGCTTCCTCATAGAAGAAGCTTCGCGAATTTCAATTTTCAACTTTTATGAAGAAGCGATATGAAAATTTCAATTTCCAGCTTTTATGAGGAAGCGATTTTAAAATTTCAATTTTCAACTTTACGAGTTTCAACGATATGAAAATTTCAATTTTCAACTTTTTTTATTTATTAACTTTCCGATCGCACCATCCGGCTTTAATTTTACATACAAAATTACAAACTAAAATTGACAATGGCACGGGAAATAAAAGGACAGGTTGTATATTCAAGCTTGAACAAAGGAGCTTGTCGCTTATTTGACAAAATTATTAAAGATCGTATCCGGATTTCGCGCTACTACTTTTATACTGTGTAGGACGAAAAATGTCCGCGATACAAGGAGATTCGCTCTCTTGAAGTTCGATTTTTTTCGTACCGAAAACAACAGACTTCCATTTATATTGGTCGAAAGTGAGTGGTGCAAATTTTGTCAACCACACACGAAAGGCGGAAAGGGAAACATCGGCAGTCCTTTAAAATTCTGCAAATCCTCACTTGGCGATGGAAAACACGCGAGCGGCGGTTTTCGAGTTTTTTCGCGCATTTCCATTTTCGTGGAAACAAGTTTTTATGCATTCGCACGAGTCATGACGAAAGCTTTTTCTCGGGAAAAAAATCTCGCTCCCCTGGTCGGTCGCTCTCCCTTCTTAAAAAAAAAAAAAAAAAAAAAAATGAAAAATATTCGCTTCGGAATTGAAAATACATGACCGACAATATTAAGCTCTTCCGTTGTGCACTCCCATTTATGTTTAATCGAGTTTTTATGCTTTTGCACGAGTCCATGAGGTAAGCGTTTCCTCGAAAAAATAAATTAAATATATATATATATATGTCTCACTCTTTTGCACCCCGTCGCCGCCGTCGACGTTGCTACTCGGCCGCTGAATAAAACCCATTCTCGCTTTTTAAACCCTTCCGTGCTCTTCTGCCACAATTCTTCTGTATTTTTATTTTTTCGCTGTAATATGCGGCCAGCGGCGACGGCACGAAATCTCGAGGCTTTTACAATTTTCATTCCTTCCCTGAGATACTCGCGACTCTCATACCTCATTGCCCTTTGTTGCACGTCCCTCGTCTCGGTCTCTTCTGCTCCACGCGTGGCGTCTTGTCAGCATGATGTTTATTTCCAACTGTTCTTTTTTCAAATTTTTTTAAATGCATTTTTTTAAACGCAACCACGAACGCCTCCTTCCACAAGCGACCATCTCGTTTGTAACCTTCCCGATAACTATTCCCGAATTTTTAAAAGAATATCAGCAAATAGACCGAAAAAAAGATTGGATTAGCCAGACTGTTAAAAAAAAAATTCGTATGAAATTCAATCTACAATTGTGATGAAAAATTAATGTCCAGTGTATTGAAAACATTGGAAACACTTTCTTTTCAATAGTTCCATTTAATTTCACTATGAAAATACTTTAATTTTTATAATTTAGTTTAATTTCAATGAAAAAGCACATTAATTTTTCATCACAATTGTACATTAAATTTACAACTATTTTTTACAATGCAAACCAAACCACTGTAAAAATATGAAGTTTGGAAATTCATGAACGGTATTGGAAGCTTTTCTACATAAAATTTTCTGAAATTTCAATTACATGTGCGTCGCAATTTTTCAGTAAAGTGTTTACTCTTAGTGAACATTTTTGTAAATTTCAGTGAAAAGATGTCTAACTTTGATGTCCAGTATTTTTATTCTACGAAAAAGTAAATTTCAAGTTCCAGTAAATTAAATTAACAATTTATTTTTACAATGTACGACAAAAGCACTTATTTGTTTGTTACAAATAAACCATCGTTTCTTCTCCGATTGTTTCCTCCGTTGGATTAAAAATTTGTCGATTGAAACGAACATTTTTGTCGATTCAAACTAAACAACACCTTCGAACGTGTGTCACCGCGCCTCGCTTAATCCACCATTTTTTTTTTCAGTGTAGAGAAATCGTCCGCGAAACAACACGATGGAACAGCCGGGAAGTGAGCGAATCAATCTTTTAGCGCAGGTACGTAATTATCCCGCACGTTTCCTCGCCGTAACTTTGCTGCTACATCCTCGCTTTTATTTCGTCCGGAAAACGGACTTATTTAGCAGCTAATTAAGGGGCAGCGGGAGGGGAGGGAAGTTCTTCGCGATAAACGAACCGTGAGGAAATAATTCAAGGCATAACGCAAATAAATGAATTTCTCGCGTACGCTGATAGCGAGAGGGAGTGCTGAAAGGGCTCCGCACCGTTGGCGCGCAGCTAGCTCGTTACCGTATCTCTGCGAAAAGCTCCGAGCCGCTCCTCCACGGTGAAGCCTTCGCTGCACTGGCGGCTACCGATTCAGCTCGGTAAAATATATATATATATATATATAAAAAAAAAAGAAAGTGTTTCGGATCTCTAGGGAAATTTTATCCTCGGCCTCTTAATTTTTCAATCCGCTCACTCTCGTTGCCTCGTCGCTGTTCGTTTAATGACTGACGCGGTGCCTGCGACGGTGCGTCATTATATCCAGCTCCGATTAAGGCCGAAAGTGCGAGTCGCGCCCTGAAAGCCTCACGTGGAGACAAAGCTGTATCCGAGCCTGAGGACGTTTCTTAGACACTTGAATCGTCTGTTTCGCGGACTTTCACACGGAGAAAAAAAATTTGTCAGGACAACATGATTTATGTTACCGTAACGAATTAAATTTGTTAGTATCGCTATAACAAAACCAGCTTGTAAGCGTAGCAACAATTGTGGCCTGAAGCGATTTGCCCAGAAAAATATATAATGGCCGTCAAATAAATTATTATTAGTAATTTTCTTGCTGCTTTTACTATCGTTTTGCTGCGTGAACGAGGTAATTGTCAGCAAAACTCATTTTCTTTGAGCAACTAAACCATTTTTCTCCGTTCAGCCGTTCCTGCCCGACGTATGGAAATAAAACGACGCGCATATTTTAGTTTCATAAAAAAAATAAAAAAAACCTACAAGCGTAGGTAACGCAGTAGCGAGCGATGTAACGTATCAATTCCGCTTTGAGCTCCAGCCGCGATCGCCGATACCAATTTTTTTCATTTTACGCCAGGCCGCATATATATTTCTGTTATCGTTCGTCGCGCGACGGTAAAAAAAAGAGATGCGAAAAAGAGGCGAGAGAAAAAAAAGACAACGCGACGTGTTGAAATTCCGTCCTGTATCGGGCCAATCGTGGATTAAACTTGACGTAATCGAACTGGCCGGCTCCGGAGAGCCTGATGGCGTAGTCACCATGAGCCCTTGCGCACTGTTCGCGTGTCCTGGCGAGCCTTCGCTACACCCACGTACGTGATACGCGGCCAGGATGGCTGGCCGAATCGCGGGAGCGAAAAAGAGGAGTAAAAAATGTCGCCGGTGAAAAAAAAAGCGCGCATGCACACGCGAGAGTGACGCGAACGTGACTGTGGATGGAGGGTTGAAAAAAAAGAGAAAGTAACGAAAAAAAAGAACCGACATAATAAAAATAAACGAGCGTACATCCGGGGTTCGGTTGCCTCGGCACGTATGGATGATGCTCCGAAACCTCCTCTTCGATCTCCGGCGCTGGTCCCTTTTTTCCTCCCCGCCTCCCGCCCGCCGTTGTAACGGATCAAATCTCGGTTGCGCGATCGTCGGGCACGAATTAATGGCTTTCGGCTTTAATGGATTTTGACATTCGCCCGGCGTGCTGAACTCCGCCTTCGCTCACCGACTGCGAGGCCTGCAACGGCGCACGGAGAGATTCCCTACTCGGATGAATTTCGAGCCCGTTTCTATATACGATTTTTTTTTTTGCTCTCCACTGAGCTGTCGTCCTCTGTTCTGTCCAGCCCCCGGAGATTAAAATTATTCGTTCTGAATAGCAACGAGGATAACCGATAGGGGAGTCGCTGTACCGGGCCGGCGTCGGGCAATTCTTTCGCCGATAACAAAATTGTTTGGTAATCGAAAATTAATCACCGGCGAGGAACGAGATGACGTTGGCCCGGGGGGCTGCGACGTTATCTTCGAAGATAAGCGAAGGCAGACCCGTGTGCTATCGCGAATCCGATTGAATATCTCCTTTGTCACTGCGGATTTTTTTTTTTTTTTTTTTTTTTTTTTTTTTTTTTTTTTTTTTTTTTTTTTTTTTTTTCCGGGGGATTTTTTTTTTTTTTTTTTTTTTTTTTTTCCTGTCGATTTCCATGGGTTCGTTGTAAATCGAATACGACAGTGATAGAAATGGAAGCTCGTATCTGGGCAAGGAGCTTTCGGAGTTTGGAATATCGTTACGGGATTTCCGACGCAGCGACTGGGCCGGCGCGGAAATTAACTGTAGAATGTGCGAATTCGTTTTTCGATCGAGTTCGATGGGGGGAACTTCGCAGTCGCTGGGACAGCTTTGAGGTGATGTAATGGAATGGCGGAACGACGATTGTTCCGTCGAGAGAGCGGCCTCGCAGTGGATTCTAAAGTGGGACGGCGAGTGGAATCGTTGCGGTCTTCACTCGCGCTGGGTGTCCCATAGCGCGATGGGCTCTTACGCTGATAAAAAAATATACAGTGGAACCTCGCTTGTCCGACCTTCGTTCAATCGAGCCTCCGCGTTATCCGAAGCACCCAACTCGCACAGTAAAATAGACAACAACGTTTATTGTCCACACATTTCCACAATTCTTTTCGTGTTATTTTTGCACAGAGATCTTGTCCATTTTAGAAAAATGTTTGTTAGTTTTACGAATATTTTGTGGAAAATTAACGAGAAAATATTTGTGGACAAGAAAAGTTTGTTAAATGGACGAATATTTTTTAGTGTGTAAAATGGGTTCTACTTTACGGTTGAATCAAGTACGCATTTGGGCAGGGGCGTTCAAACGAATATTTTGTTGGTACAACTGAAAGATTGGTTAGTTCAAGAATTTTTTTTTATGATTTCACCAAAATGTCTTCAAGGCATGAAAATATTTTTTACGACCATCTAAACATTTATTTGAGTGTCGTTGACCAAATATTCAGTTGAAAAAAAAACCACAATAAATATATAGTGTTGTCAGCTCATTCGCAGCGAAACGCACAATCGGGAAGTCGTGCATGGAGCGGTTGACAAATTAGCTGCGATACACGTTAAAAAAGGCAAATGACGTCGGCATAAGTCGCTGAAATTTCGACATGGACAAACATGTTTTCTTCCGAAAAGTCTTTATCTCTGTAAACTCGCGCCGAAACGTGAAAAAAACCTGAAAAAGACACAGGTCCTGATTCAAAGAAACTGCTAGGTAAATTTTTCTCAAGAGATGTTTTTTGTCAATTCGGAGAACACCAACAAAATATGCAAACGCATGATGCCGTAAAACGCGATCCCGTCTTTTGTCCATTGGCCAGTCGGCAGTTAATAATATAAGTGACGGGTTTATGAATAAATCGTGACACTGATTGAGGTGTAAAGGATTGAGCGGATGGTTAAGAGGAAGTACATCCAATCAGTAAACGGAAGTGTGTGTGCTCACCTGTACAGAGGAATGCCAACGGTGTCTTTGAACCAGAGTACCATGTTGACTGAATCCGTCGGGGTGGGTGGTGTGATGTCACAGGGTAATTCCACATCGTCGCCTTCTTCGGCCCAAACTAGCTTCACAGGAGCTGCAAGGGAAACGACGTCAACAACATTAGTTCGGGTTCCCTGAGCTAATAACGTACCGCTGCATGATTCCATGTCAAAATCGTAACGTACAGGAGAGGGCCAGATTAATCTCGCGCAAGCGATGGGGGAGATTGGGGGCAATGGTGGTCACCCAATGGAGAATTCGAATGTTTAATGAACAACAAACTTTCCCACTGAGCAGAACACCAGAGGGAACGTTTCCAAGTAGGATTCCGCAGTGTCTGGCAAAACGACTAATCGCTGGCTGGAGGAGGACCGATACGGCCGGAATGCCACACCGATCCTTCACCGGCCGGCGTAGGTAGCCATGGCGAAGCCGACGGTCTTCGGAGGGCTAACAAGCATTGGCCAATGCCAATGTTTCTGCGAGGCAGAGAAAAAACAGATATATTCTAGGACATATAAAAAATCTCATTTTTCGAGCGGTAGTGACGTCATGCGGAAAAAAATTGAATTTCATACCGTAAGTGCCTTTCGGTAGACGTCACTTCCGGTCGAAAAGTTAGATTTTGAAAGCGGTAGTAATGTATTTCCAGTATGACCTCACATCCGGTCGAAAAGTGAGATTTTTCAAACGGGTGATAATGTATTTGCGGTATGTCGTCGCTTCCGGTAGACAAGTGAAATTTTCAAATCGGAAGTGACGTATTTCCGGCCCGTCGCTGTTTACCGAGAAAAGCGAGGGTCCACAGTGCCGCATAGAATGCGCACCGGAAGTCCAGTGTGGACGTTGGAGCGCGCTCCATCCCCGCAACTGAGTGGAGGGAAAGTGGTGTCTTCTGCAATACTCGTTACTTCGACCAGGGTGTGGATGCAACGCGAAATAGAGCGCGGCTCACCGACGCGCGAAGCGAGGTCGCGGTCGCTGGCCCACTACCGGTTGGGAATGAATGGAAACGGTGGGACGGCGGAAGACTCCTCGTTATGACCGGCCCAAAGTGTTCACACTCCGTTTATGAGAGGCTCATTAATAATTAAACGGGTGGGAGTGCGGCAATTCATTCGCAGCCGGCGGAAGTGCCGCGTTGCAGATCCGTCGGAGCTGCTACGTTGCCCGGACCGGCGGTCCGACGCCCCACGGGTTGGACCCGCCAGCAAGGTGCCGCGATCCTCTCGACCTCCGCACTCCACCATACCGCTATGATAATTCAGCTCGGAACCCTTTCTGCCGAGAGCATAACCCATGCTTAATATATCCCGTCTCAATATATCCCGTCCAACGGACGAAGGGTTTGCCATATTTTCCGGAATTTTTCCACGCAAAAGCCGCCCTCGGGAATGCAAACCTGTTGGGAGACCGCCCGAAGACGTCTCTCGAATATCTCGTCGCATAATAATAATCTCTCTGAGCCAGTGCGTTGGTCCAGTGGTTAGCATGATCGCCCCCAAACCGGAGCACCGCCAGGTCAAGGGTTCGATTCCCGGTCGTTTTGTAGGAAAATAAAGATATGGTATTTTTGAGGTGCATGCGCACTTGTACGTGTGTGCCACAAGTACATTGCTGTAGTCCATGTTTACATTCCCTTGCGGGCTGCCGAAGAAAAAATGTTTGTTTCAATTCTACTTTCAATTCTTACAATTCCATATGATGGTAAAACGATGACGCCTAGACTGGCAAGGTAACATGTTATCGTTTCAATCCGGCATGAAATTGTACGAATTGAAAGTAGAATTGAAACAACATTTTATTTTCTTTGGCAGCCTGCAAGCAAATTTTACTTGAATCATTGATATATATATAAATTTTTTTTTCAGTGTAAGACGAATGCGATACAGACGGACAGTCGCCTGCAACCGCGGTAAGCTACTTGAAACAACAACAAAATAATAATGAACCAAACAATTATAATATAACTAGGGTAAACTAGGGTAGGGTAGGGTAACTGGGGTAACTGGGGTAACTAGGGTAACTAGGGTAACTAGGGTAAAGTGGTGAATATGGCCCATCTCGATTAACACGTAAATCAATAATATATGGACCGGTCCATATTCCCCACTTTTTCCCTATATATCGTTTTTCATGACTGCATTGAGAGAAATACAAGAGCCAATAAAAAAGAAGGATTCTTGATTCTCATTGGCTCATAGATATGATACCCCGAACTATTAATTTGTTTATCGGAAAATAGTTTATTTACGTGTCTTTTCACCTTAGCTTACATTTTTTTAGTCACAAGCATACATCATTGTACAAAGGTGCATTTTACGCCGAGCGACATGTTCCGACTACACGATATGCAAAGGGTTGATCCAATTAGGTGGACCATGCGGGAAACTTTCGTCAATGCGCTGTCATTTGGCTGATGGAATTTATGTTACAAATTGGAAAAATTGGCGAGGGTACGAGAAAAAAAAGATTTTTAAATTATAAAAAAAACGCGACGAGTTTGAGAGGCCCTCGTTATTCGTAACAATAGAGAAGATAATGAAGCTCTCCGTTGTCAGAGTTCTCGGGTCTGCCCCGCCCACTCCGAAAAGGACGTACACGAGGACGGGGTGGCTGAGGCTTCCCAATCCAAGTAGTAAAAGCTAACGGAAGCCGTAATAATAGTCGGTAACTACGGGGCACCCGTAGCGAACGCCGATATAATCGATATCATTGTGCAGCGGAGGTAACGGTTGTTGGAGAATACGGGTGAGAGAGGGGCAGAGAGTTCGCGCAATTCGGAGAGAGGACGGCGACGTGATTATGCGAAATCTTGCCTCATAGACGAATGAAACTTGAACCGCGGGAGCAGGCGAGTGGATGAGGGGGCGCCAGCGAGGAGAATACTCGTTTTCTCACCGATGCAGGCAGTTCGGCCAGGTCGTCGATGGGAAACTTGTTCCTCGGCAACCAGCAAAATAAAACTACGAGGTCCAATCTGCTCATCGGCAAGAAAAAGCCCTTCCATAGTTTAAGAAAAATTTAAGACTCTACTCCTTTCGACACCGATTTTTGTGAGATTCTTTTTTTAAATGTCGAATTTTTATATGATTAATTTTTAAAGTTCGAGATTTTTGTACGACTAATTTTAAAAATTTGAGATTTTTATACAATTAATTTTGTTAATTTGAGATTTTTATCGAATAATTTTTAAAATTCGAAATCTTCATACAATTACATTTTTAAATTATTAATTTGTACACGATTGATTTATGAACACATACATGTAAATTCGACGACACATATGCGCGAAATTAAATGTTTCTAGAAGTATCCGAAATTGAAAATCTTTTCGGTGGACATATATTGCACAGGCGGTAAGAGTGGTGAATACGACCCACCTCGCATGTATCTCTCGATTAACAATAAAGTACACGAGCGAAAAGTACGAGGCGAATAAAATATGATTCATCTTCGCCAATCTTTGGACCGCGGGCGTGTGACAGTTCATATCAAGGCTAAAGCACAACCCCGGCAGCCAAATTCAATTTCTCCGTAGTCGTCTCTGGGTGCCGCTTTCAACCGGAGAGCCAGTTCACGTGCTGTTCGTTGTATTTCCGCGAGCTTCCGCCAACGAAATAAAAGGTACCGAACGAAAATGAACGAACGAAACGAGTCGCTGTAAAAAATAATAATAATAATAATAATAATAATAATAAAATGAAAAGCCGCGACGTCTTGGCCTCGTGGTCGTGAGCCAGACGGTCTGTAGCTGATCCGTAACAGCGTAAACCACGGGAGCGACAGAGGGGAGGGGTGGGGGGAGGAGGGTGCAAGATTAAAAAAAAACAACGATGTTATCACATGAAATTTCCGCAAGGAACGAGTTGCCCTCCGACGTTTCTGACTTGTTACGCGTTTATCGCTTAACGACTCGGGCAATCTCTCTCCGGCATGGGAGGGGGGAGGGGAACTTCGCAGACACGGGCGAAGTCGAGACATTTCAGAATATTTTCAATCTTTGGTACGCGTAGTGGCGGTAAGAAAATTTAATACTCGAATCCACGAGCAGCCCTGACGGCACATTGTCGATTCGCAAAGTCGGCGGGTTGCCGTCGTTAAGATTTGCAGCGGAGGCCGGGACGGCGCGGAGTTGCAGAGCGCGAGGGGATGGAAATAAATGAGCTGATGCGAGCGAATGAGGGAGAGCCGTGGAATCACAATGCAAACTCGGGGGCGAGACTCGCCGTCGTCGGTGCATCGAGGAACTTGTCTGTACAAAGTTACATACATACATTGGTTATTCCTGCGATGCTGGTTCTGCCTTTCGTGCACCTCGCTCGTCGTTCCCGTAGGGGAGGGAGGGGCAAAATGGGGCACCGGGGCAAAACGGAGCAGTGACCAAAACGCAAGTTTTCAATCATTTTTGCACGGAAAAAAAAATTTGTTGGTACGACAAGATTTTTGTTACCCTAACAAATTTAGTTTGTTAATATCAGGATAACAAAACCAGTTTGTAACCATAGCAAAATGTTTCGCTTGGAGGGATTTGCTACCGCAACAAAACAGCCTTTGTTACTGTAACAAAAATAATTGTTGTATGACGGAGTGGGGCTCGTGTATGTGCCAACAAATCACGACGAACTCGAGACGTCCGACGTCGAAAATTAAAACTAATAGACGCGAGGAAACAGTTAATTTGTATTCGACTAAATAAAGATGGCGTGGTATTACGTTTCGCACTTTAATACATGCACATACAGCAAATTTCAAGAATTTGTTATTGCAGATACAGACATTATTTTTAATATAATAAAATTAGTCATAAAATACAAATGCTGTGAGTTAATCTTCAAATAAATGTTTATACGTTCTATAGCTCTGCTATTGCCAGCCACTACTCAACAGTCAAATTACAGCAGGCGTTGTTTGTTCTCATAGCAAACTAAACTCGTGATTCTTTTGTTGGTTACACTGATCGTCTTGTTGCGAGAACGAGGTCGCTGTCAACAAAGTTCATTTTGTTAGAGCAACTAAACCATTTTTCTCCGTGTGGGTGTCCGATTTTGCCCTGCTGGTACATCGGGATTGTCCGTCCCGTTTTGCCCCATTTTCCCATCCAAAAATGATTGGAATACGGCGTTTTCCCGCGCTGCCCCGTTTTGCCCCAGTGCCCCATTTTGCCCCGCTCGTCGTTCCCGTATAAGCGTAACCGCGTTGTTGAGACGCGATAGGGCGGTTGACTCGGTCGCTGCAGTTGCACAGGCAAAGGTAAGTCGCGAGAGCCCGGAGGGGAAACCTTGTAGACTCGCACAGCGAGCAGCCCGGCCTTCCCTCCTCCGCCCAAACCCGACGCCACCCACGGCCTGCATACCGCAGCGGTGTAATTAATAAATGGTAATGAAGGACTTTGCGAGAAACCGGAGCGAGTATTGCTTACATAACCCGCGGCTGGTGCTCGAGATCAAACCTCGGGGCGACGACGAAGACGAGGACGCCGACATCGAATTCGATCGACGACGCTGTCTGTAAACAACAACCCCAAACAATCCCCCCCCCCTATATTTGCACTATAACCATTCGAGGGGAATTAATCGCGGTACTCGTTAGCAAAAGCTGCCTCGCGTGCGCCGTTACGATAACCCAATTTCGCCCGTGGACACGCGGACGTGCAGCCGGCACGATGTCACTACTCCGTTCCGAAGTTGCGTTTTACGTGCCATTAGCTATACGCGCGCAACGGGAATTCGGTGATTAATGCGATATGTTATCCGACTCGTAAGAGTGAGGGAAGAGCTTGAATATTGAATTGCGGCCGGGGTGAATGTGCGACCGCGGTCTGGAAGTACGTCGTAGGGGCGGTTGGAGCGAAACCCTTTGATCTTGGGAGGTCAAAGGGACGGCTTTCCTTTTCCTACCTAAGCAGCGTAAAAGCGGTGAACATGGCGCGTTTAATCATTTTGCGGCATGGATTTTAACTAGGTTGATTCAAGGCGACATAATTTATTCCATTTTGTGGGGTAAATTTTTCTAACGGTTGAACTTTACGTCGCGGAATGGATCGTATATTTCAGGCTATGGGGTTAATTTTCTGTTTGTTGAATGTTGCCTCGTGGATTGGAATTTATTCCATTCCATGGGCAATATTTTCCAATGGTTGCATTTTAGCTCATCTAATGGAATTTTTTGGTATTGGTATTGCTATGTTTATTATGTCGCAGTTAGAGTGTGGGTCAATATGAGTAGTATATGCTTTACTGGCAAAAAATCGCTTAACAGATTTTGGTATAATAAAACTTGCTGTTCTGATCGATTTATTATGTAATCGCGAAAATAAATTATAACTAGAAAAATCAGCTTAAAAGTTTGCGTTGATATATCGAATAAAAATGACGTCGGCGATGCCAACTCGTACGTACAATCGCAAATGATACCGCACACTTCACGCCACTGCCGAGAGCGTCACACTATAAAATAGTACATTTCGATACGAGTGCGAAAAAACTTTTTCTGACGAGTGTGAGTTTGCAGTACGACCCGAAGGCGAGTGTTGCAATCACACGAGTTCACAAAACGTTTTTTGCACGAGTGTCGAATAAAATTTGATTTCACAAGGTGGGAAAAATGGGGGTTTTTGCCACCGTGTGAAATAAATAAATTGTAAATTTAAAGTACAATAGTGATGAAAAATTTATATACTTTTACGTTGTAATTGCAAAATTTCAGCAAGTAAATTGTAAAAATTAAAGTATCTTTATAGTAAAATTGAAGTAAATTATTAAAAATAAAAAATGTCGAATGTTTTTAATACACTGAACGATTCTTCATCGCAGTAGTACATGAAATGTAATATACCAGTTTTTGCATAAAAACTTGAAGTCTGGCACATTAAATTTCATACAAATTTTTTTTCTAGTAAATGCTGGAATATCGGAATTGTTTTTATCAACTGGTGCCGCGCATACCAAAAGACGTAAAAAAAAATGTATTTATAATTTTACAATTTTCGCGTTTTCATCATATTATTTTCTTGTCTCGATACGCTCAGACTGCGCAATCCACGCCGAAATTGTTTGCCTTATTCTCCCGTTGCACTCGGTAAAATCGGGGTCACATATGAAATGACCAGAGGCGTGCGACGTATACGAGGAGCCTCCCGAGAGGAATTTTCGAGCATCAGAATGATGCGGAGCGGTGAGTGTCACCACCGCTCGGTTTTTGCTACACTCGTCCCGTCCAAGCGGTCAGAATTTTTCCGTCTCTTGTCACACGCTCCGGGAATACTGCTTTTTCCGCTGGTATCTGCCCCGACGCTCGTGTGTATCTCGAAACTCTCGAGGTGTCAGATTCATCCCTCGCGTTGAATTCGCACCGATGTGTGTACGGGCAGATACGCGAGCACACATGCGCACACGTTCACGAGCCAGACCGTGTATGATACGAGCATACGCTATTTTGGATCCGCGCAAAACCCGCCACTGTCCGCCGTTGAACTTTCCTTGTCTAACTTCCCGGCGTCACGATAAACAAGGAAGGACGGAAAAAGGACCGCGTACTCTGCCCGCCTTAACTATTACATTTTAGTCGAAAAACCGCACATCTCTCTTGTTTTAGTGTTTGCGTCGACGTGCCAAAAAAAAAATTGAAAAAGACGAAAAAATTCAATTTCATTTTTCATAAAATTTTACACATACTGCCGGGATTGTATTTTTCAAAGAAACGTATTCACGAGATTTCTTGGCCGGTATTCGGTATATTTGAAAACAAAAATTCGGTCGACGAAAAGAATTTCTCTCGAGTGGTGGAATTGGATGAAAAAAAATCTGCGTTCGTCTCGATCGATCGTTTATTGTTACGTCGTTGGCCTTGCGGTCCACTGTTCAAGTTTGCTTGTCTGGCTTTTCGGCCTCACGATAAACAACGAAGGATGGAAAAAGGACCGGCCGCGTGCTCTGCGAGCCTTAACGATTACATTTTCTTCGAAAGACCGTGCGTTCCCTTTCTTTTGTTTTAGTATTTGCGTTGACGTGAACAAAAAATTGAGATAGACGAAAAAATTCAATTTCATTTTTCGTAAAATTTTACGAACGCTGCCAGGATTGTGTTTTTTAAAGAAACGTATTCACGAGATTCCTCGCCCGGTATTCGGTATATTTCAAAAAAAATTCGCTCGACGAAAAGAATTTCTCGCGAATGGTGGAATTCGATGGAAAAAAACGAGAAAAAAAATCCGCGTTCGTCTCGATCGACAGTTTATTGCTGCGTCGTTGGCCGAACGGTCCCGTGTTGAACTGTTCTAGTCTGGTTTCCCAGCGTCCCGATAAACAAGGGAGGACAAAAAGATCGAAAAAAGACAACAAAAAAAAACAATTACATTTTTCGCAAAATTTTACGAACACTGCCAGGATTGTATTTTTCAAACAAACGTATTAACGAGACTTCTCGCCCAATATTCGATACATTTGGAAAAAAAAAAAAAAAACGAAAAAAAAAAAAAAAAAAAATCAGTCGACGAGAAGAATTTCTCGCGAATGGTGGAATTCGATGAAAGAAAAAAAAACTGCGCGTTCGCATCGAGTCCATTATTACGTCGTTGGCCGAGCGGTGTGAGATTGAAAAAAAAACATATATAAAAAAATCAAAAAAGATAAATAAATAAATAAAAAAATGTCCCCGTCGAGAGCCGGGTCGGGTGTCGCGCGACGTGTCTCCCAGGAATACCGCAGCGACGAACGTTGGTACGAACGAGCTTTTCGTTCGTTGTCCGAATTAACGCGACACGCTTCCGACATATTTCCAATAAACAACGACTAGCGACTCGTTGGACCACCAACTTTGGCTCCCGTTCGCGGTGAGGTAAAAGAACACACGGATATTTGGCAAGTGTATTGCATCGGAGGACCTGACGGGGCGACTGTGTACATTTTTGGGCGTTTGTGTGGAACGGGCATCGATGCGTTGTCCATATGCGTGTACACGTTGGCGGCAACCTATGCACCGCGGTTGATTCAACGCCCGCATGGGAGTTGCACGGGGGGCAGCGAAACGTTGCCAAAAAACGCTGCGCCAG
>JAPYZD010005431.1:0-14872 GCA_030522725.1 Ichneumoninae sp. B BG-2022a | reverse complement strand
AATCATTTTCATAAAAAAAAAAGTTTTGTTGCCGGGTAATTTGTTAACCAATTAATTTTTTGATGAATTTGTTAATAACATTTTGCAATTATTATTATTATTATACTTGCAATTTTCTCTTATTGTTGTCGAACTTATGCGAAGTCAGCGCGCAGCGAGACTCCCTCCTTAAATGGCATTGATTCGAAAAATGCATCTATCTCTCTGGCACTCGTATGTCACGTGGTACATCTTTCACATGGCCTTAAGAGCATGTGAAACCTCTTTCCGAATATGTGTCTCTCGGTCCGCTGTGAGCCCCGCCGATGATGTCTTTCCCGCACTTCATAGCATTTTACATGCTCTTAACGGCAGCAGCGCAAAATTGGCTCGCAAAAAGTAACGGTAAAAACAAGCCAGAATCTACGATAACGGAAAGGTCAGCTGGACATCAACGCGATTACGGATATAATCCCATTATTTATACCATAAAAGATACAACGTGTGTTTTAATAAAATATGTTACAATGTTCGACTACTATGCGTAACAGAGGAGGCCAAAACACTCGATTTTGTCATTTGTTTATCTGCGTTATTACCCCGCGCCCACACTCGTATATTCTTTTTGTTTTTTAATCGATCATTTTTTTTCCCCTCGTAAAGCCGTATCTCGCGCGATGATTCATCACACCGCCAATCGTTGACGAGTTATTTTTTTTTATTTCTTCATAGCGTATCATTTAACAGTTAATACAAAGTTAAGAAGGCATCGTAATTACACGAGTTCAACTGTGTCGTCCGGCTTTCAGTAATCTACGGACGATGCCTATTTCTTTTAAATATAATATATATATATTTATGTATATATATACATTAGAAATTGATAAAGCAGCTTGAAAGAAGCGAACCGTCAGCGGATCGTTCCGCCGTATTCTTTTTTTACTTCGATAAAAGGGAGCCTCGGAATATTTTTTTAGGCACTATCACGAGACAATCGACAAATTGTTGCGTTGAAGCAAAATAATTAATTTTCTTTAATTTATAAAACTAAGCTTTATTTTCGTAATTTTCCTTTAGTTTTTACTGTCGTAGAGTGGCTTTGGCGCTTTCTATTCTCCATTTCGTTGAAATTGTTGTAAAATAAAAAATAAAAAAATAAAGCCAATAAACGGTCCGCAGCCCGCGCATCCGAGGAGGCTCGAAAACGGCGCTGCTAAGGGCTCCGAGCCCGTTCTCCGATCGACAGACAAATATATATATACGTGTACTCCGCTCTTACACTCGATTCGTTTCGAATTTCTTTTGTTGTTGTTGTTTTTTTTTCGCTAAGCTTCAAACATTTTACGAGGCCCACGCCTCGAGCTCCTTCAGGTCCGGATCTTCCTCGACTGGCTTTGCTTCTGAAATTAAAAGAAAATTCGTTTTGAAATGTTCATGGGACAATCTTTTTTTTTTATTGCTATTTTTTTGTCGTAAGTTTTTCACTCACTGGAACGCGCTTTGGCTGGAACGGCGGGCAAAGAGGTGGCCGGCACCGCCGGCAATTCTTCGCCGGTACTCTCGATGCCCAGCAATTCCTTGTCGAGTTGTTCCTGCTCCAACTCCTCGAGTTCCCTCTCGAGCTCGTCCTCGTCGACGTCCTGTCCGAAGGCAACTGGATTCGATATCGCTTCAGATATTTCCTTCGCGACGTCTTGCTGCTCGGCTATGTCGTCCATCATGTCGTGCACTTGGTCGACGTCCCTGTTTTGAGAATTGTATTTTTCTTTAGTTTTTGCAATCGGGGGCATGGAAAAATGGACATTTTTGGACAAAATGTTTTTCTTCTTGGAAACGAAGTACAACAATTCAACGAAAACATAACGATCTTGGTGGGGACATTTTGAACAGCTTCCTCTATGAAGAGGCCAAAATCGATCAACGAACTTCTTTCAAGCGATGGATGGTACATTTTTCGATAAATTTTGACCATTCAAATTTAATATTATAAACGCAGCTTCCTCCACGAGGAAGCCAAAATCGGTCAACGAACTTTTTTCAAGCGATTAATGGTACATTTTTCGATAAATTTTGACCATTCAAATTTTATATTATAAACGCAGCTTCCGCCACGAGGAAGCCAAAATCGGTCAACGAACTTTTTTCAAGCGATTAATGGTACATTTTTCGATAAATTTTGACCGTATTGTAATAGCATTGTACATAGAGATGAGGAATGCAAAATCGATCGACGAACTTTTTCTGCAATGTACAAATTACTTTGCACCTTTTTTAAAAATACTTTTATCGACTGGACGATTAACTGATATTTTCTCAATAAATCGCGTGTAGGAACGTACATGTGTTGATGCGCCGCTTTGAGCGCGTCGGCTGCGCTCTTCATGGTGGTGAGTACCGCCGTGTTTGTATTGGCGCTTTCCAAAGCCTCCCTCTGCATCTCGATCGTCGAAAGCGTTCCATCGATCTGCTGTAGCTGCTTTTCGTATCTCTTCTTTCTCTTGAGCGCTTGAATCGCAGCTGGAACACGCAAGGAAATTCTATTAATCTCAATTGGATGATTGCCGAGCGAATCTTTTTTTTATTTTATTTATTAATTTATTACTTGTTAATTTACGGGATGAACCCGTTTACTACATACAACAATAAAAAACATCAGTAAATTGGTAAATTATGAAAGTATCTCTACAATTAGAATAATATCACCAGTTTGCATCTTAATATTAAACTAGGCAAAATTTATGTCATTAGTTCATTTTAACATTAATAATCAACACACCGGTTATTCGTCTTTCGTTATTTTGGGATAAAAGTCATTCAAAGACGATTTAAAAAAAAAAAATTGAAAATGAATAAAACCGAAATTATCCTAAGTCAAATTATCGGGATACGTAAAAATAAGCTGACGCATCGGCAAAAATGTTGGCGTTGCATTCGATGATTTAAAAAATTAAAAGATGACCATAAAAAAAATTGAAAATGAATAAAACTCAAATTATCCTAAGTCAAATTATCAGGACACATAAAAATAAGCTGACGCATCGGCAAAAATGTTAGCGTTGCATTAGATGATTAAAAAAAATAAGATGGTTAAAAAAAAAAATTGAAAATGAATAAAACTGAAATTACCCTAAGTCAAATTATCAGGACACGTAAAAATAAGCTGACGCATCGGCAAAAATGTTGGCGTTGCATTCGCATGATTAACTATGTATTCATCGGCCGTCGATGAATTTTCATATTGTCGATTCATCGAAATGAGCCAACGCAACGAATATACGATAATTAAGGGCCGGTCAAAGCTTGTCTCGGCCTTGGAAGCAAAAAATTTCACGACTCGTCTGGAATTGCAGCGAACCACGGACGCTGTGCTTTAATTTGCAAATCAATTGGATGATTGCTGAATCTCGAGCGAATACCGAGATGCGTTAAAGATAAGCCAACGCATCCTATTGCGTCCGGTATCGTAGAACTGTGTCAAACCTCTCAATTAATTCTACGCCTCCTGAGCGAACATAAAAAAAAGATCATCGCTCGTCGCTGCGCCGAGACTCGTAAGAAACAAGCCGACGCGTCCCATTGCGCCAAGCACAAGCATCGCCAAAAATGTTGTTGATGTGCTCTCTAAATTGGCTACGTACCCGTTATTGCGAACAATCGCAGGGCTGTCGCAATTTGCAAATAAATTCCACGACTTCCAAGCGCACACAAAAAAAAAAAGTCATCCAAAGTCGCAAAAAAGACGACATTTTTCTCGATCCTCGAATCAAATAGTCGAGCTGTGACAAGTCGTCGATCGACCGGACGGCTCGGTTCGATCGTCGAAATTCCGAAACGTCACAATGACACTCGTTCCGAAAAAAAAAAAATCTTACAATCACCGAAGACGGAGAAAAAGAAGGCGACAGATAACGACTCGCATATTGTTAATCTCGCGACAAAATGGAGATTTTGTGGCTCGTTTCTACGGGCGGATTTACCTCGTTTATTTTTCGTGCCATTTTTCCTGGCGACGCCGATCTCGAGTTCGATCTTGCCCTCGAGAAAGTCCTGTTTCTTGATGAGCATCTCCTCGGTCTCGCGCAATCTTTGTATTGCCTCGGCGGTGCTCGGCGCTGCGGCCTCCTTCTTGCCGCCGAAAACTTTGCTGAAGAAACTCATCCTTGCGCGTAAGGTCGTTCGAAGCCCCTTGGTTTACGTCCTCGAGGGTTTTCGTCCGTTCGTCAATTTGTCTCTGACCGTCGACGACTATTCGCGGCACCGCTCGAACGACGTTGAAATTGACGTTTTAGTCGTCACTCGGCACAAGGGTAAGAGTCACGGATCGACGACGAGTCAGCGACGATCATTTCGCAGCCGCCATCTTGGAATTGTACTGTGTGTGAGACGCGCACAATCTCACGCGAGCGAGGTTATGGCAGGATAAAATTTCTTCACACAGGGATATATGTTTTGGCGAGCTTGTGTGCGAGACACCGACGAACGCTGTCATGAGTCATACCCATACTCGTCCGAGCTGCCGAGTACAGTTGTGCATCGGGGAAATTAGGCGGATCGCACACAAACAGCGGCCGCGGAACCTGCGGCAAGTTCGTTGGGCGTAAGGCGAGGTGAAACGGACTCGGTCGGTAACGAAAACTGTAATGAATGGCACTTTAGATGTTTCGCGAAAAGGCAAGCTATTAGCTGATGTAGAATTCAATAACGCGCCCGATGATACTTCGCTTTTACCCCGGTGATTTTTAGATGGCTTTGATTGAAAAATGTTTCAACACACATTTTCGACCAATTACGAGAGCCGATAAATGGGACATTAAGGGGCTGCTGGAGCTGTTTTTTTTTGTATATAATGTATATAATGTATATAATGTATTATCCGTTTTTGTTTTGTCATTTACAATCCACGGCGATAATTAACTCTCAATTGCAGGAACGATAAAATGACATGTTATTTCGAAAGAGTGTAATTAAAATAAGCATGTCTTTTATGCAATAAAGTTGTATACAATCACATTTTCGGTGCAACGAACAAGAAACAGCATTTATAGTAAATAAGCGATATAGTAAATAAAGCAAATAATAAAAATAAGTAAATATAGTAAATAAAGGTGAAACGAACTCGGTCGGTAACGAAAACTGTAATGAATGGCACTTTGAGGTGGTAGATGTTTCGCGAAAAAGCAAAGCATTAGCTGATGTAGAATTCAATAACGCGTCCGAAGATATTTCGCTTTTATCCCAGTGATTGTTAGATCGCTTAATTTAAAATGTTTCAACACACATTTTCGTCCAATTACGAGAGCCGATAAATGGTAGATTGAATTGAGTTATGATTAATATATATATATGTATATAATGTATTATCCGTTTTTGTTTCGTCATTTACAATCCACGGCGATAATTAACTCTCAATTGCAGGAACGGTACAATGACATGTTATTTCGAAAGAGTGTAATTGAAATAAGCATGTCTTTTATGCAATAAAGTTGTATACAATCACATTTTCGGTGCGAAGAACAAGAAACAGCATTTATAGTAAATACATTAAAAGAGTATAAAAAAAGTCGTTAATAAAAATTAACAGGCTTACCCGTCCGAGGAATTAGATGTCTAAGATTAAAGAATGCAAGTTATCTCTCCTGCGCATGTCACGTGGTACATGTTTCAACACACCGTCAAGACAATCTTCTTTTTCGTCCAATTACCACAGCCGATAAATGGCAGATTAAATTGAGTTATGATTAAATTAAAAATATATATCTCTCTATAATATATATATATATAACGTATTATACCTTTTTGTTCTGTCATTTACAATTCCCGACGGTAATTAACTCGCAATTGCAGGAATGATATAATGACATGATGTTTCGGAGAAGCGTAATAAAAAACTTTCGTAAAAATAAGTATGTCTTTCATCCAATAAAGTTGTATACAATCGCATTTTGGTTGCGAGGAAAAAGATATAGAATTGATAATAAATGAATAAAAAAGAAGTATAAAAAAGGTCGATTATAAAAATTAACCTCCAATTAACGTCCGTGCGTACGGGACATTTGATTGGTGCCCTCCAGTTCTTTGCCGAATGCATCCAGCATCCTCTGATAATCGGTTTGTTGCTGAAATTATTTTAGTTTCATTTCAATGACCAATCATATTCGTTAAAACTTTACGAACTTTCCGTTTCATTTTTAAGAAACGTACACTCAGCAAATCGTTTTTCAAATTTTCCCGCCGTTTCGACAAGCTGCCGACTTCGCTCTGCAAAATTGTTACCTGCCGAGGAACAGCATTTTTTCTGTTTATAATTTTTTAATACCCTTGCCAGTGCACGAAATTCCTGCGAAACATCGGAGCGTTATTTTTTCCCACCTCCTTCTCGGTTCTCCTCAAGTCCTTCTTTAAATCGTTGAGCAAAGATTTGTACCGGTCGCGGATTAAGTCGGGATTTACATTATCGATGCTGTTCAGAACTTTTGCGGCATTGGTCACCTGTAACTGCGACTCTTTCAGCTGTACAAAATTAAATAATTAACAATTTTTAATCGTTTCGACACTGAATGGATGCTAAATGAATTATTTATAAAAAGTAATTAAAATTATTTTTTTTTTTTATTCAAACCGCGTGTTCCTTTTTCGAAAGATTGTCGGCGAGGATTTGCAGCTTCTCGCCCACGCTCTCGTGTTTCTGACGAACAGTATAATATTTTAATTCATCATTAAAAAAATCGTTCTCAACACCGTGAGAAATTTTTTTTTATGCGTAATGTCTTACTTTGACGGAAGATAATTTTTGCAAGGACCAATCATCGTAGAGAATCTGCAATGAGAATGTTTATAAAAAATAATAATAATAATAATTGATTATCGATTATTCTCGAGTGTATTAAAAATCAAATCTCATACTTACGCACTTCTTGAGTTCCTCTTTGTCGCAATTGTGCTGAAACGAGTAAAACATTTTTTTTAACATTTGGATTTTATCGATAGACATTTACGGTAACATTAAAGAATTATTTTTTTATAACAAAAATTGTAAACTTTGGACGAGAAAAAGATCATCACCATAACCATGAGGAAGGCCGTGATGCAGAAAACAACGAATAGAAAGATCCACAACAGTTTAAAGCTGCAGAGTTTTAGAACCAATAGCCACATCGCGTCGTGAATTTGAAAAATATACATTTCGCGTTTGCAACCTCCAAAGACCTTGACAAAAATAATGTGCAAAAACCGCCCTCCTTACGGCGAAATTTTCAACGAAACCGTCGGTTGTTTCTTTCCGGCGGTCGATTAAAAAAAAAAAACAAAATAATTCGATTAGTTTAAAAGAATAAAAAAAAAAGAAAAATTCCTACTCGAGCGATCGGCGACGAAAGCGCGGCAAAATCTGGACCAATGAGAGCGCGCGAAAATTTTGTTATTGAAAGAGCGGCTTCTCGGGCGGTCGCGGTGCAAGTGCACTGAACAGTGGAGCGTACGGTTTTTTTTCTAGGTTATATCATGGTCGCGATATTCTCTTTATCCACAAATATTCGTTGATGTAGTCGTCGACGTTCGCGTTTGGAGAGATTCATTGACTCACTTTCGACGATTCGATTGCCGTAAGTAAATTTTTGCGAAGCCTCCGCAGCTCGCTCGGCCCTAAATATGCTCGGCGAAACTCGCAAACAACGCCGCTTCTCTGTCACGATCTGCAAATCCGTTGTTCTGTCTGCGATGCTTATTCTGTACCGTAGGTTTTTTTTATTTGTCTCTTTTGTGAAAATTCGAATCCCGTTCTCCGCGCGCCTTGTCGACTCGTTCGTAGATCCGAGGTAGATTTACGAGCGGTGAGTCCGTTTTTGTGAGTTACCGGGATCGACTTCATAACCTAAGTAACGACGCTCCTAGCCAAGACAACAAAGTCCCAACTCCGAATGCATTATATTTTTAAGTGGACTGGGCGATTGGGTTGGGCGGAAAATATTTTTTTTTATATTAATTTTACCGAAATGGACGAGTTGGGCTTTTTTGGGCGAGTTAAGGAGGTCGATTTTAGAAAAGGCAACAACGTTGCTACTTGGAATACATTTTTTTTTTTTTTTGTTTATTGAGTACATGGGAGGATATTTATTAGGTGGAGTAGGCGATTGGCTCATGTAGAAAATATTTTTTGTTTTTATTAATTTAAATGAAACAAACGAGTTGGAGGTTTTTGTGAGTTAGCGAGATCGATTTTATAATTTAAGTGATAACGCTCCTAGCAAACTCAACAATGTCGCTGCTCCAAATTCATTCTATTTATTAAGTGGAGTACGCGATTGGCTTGTGTGGAAAATATTTTTCTTAATTTAACTGAAACAAACAAGTTGTGCGTTTTTGTGAATTAACGAGATCGTTTTTATAATGTAAGTAATGACCTGCCTCGCGAACTGGCAACAACATATTCTCCGATCCAAATTTATTATATTTATGTGGACTGGGTGGTCTGTGAAATTAAAAAAAAAATTAATATTACTGAAACAAACGAATTTCAAATTCTCAGGAGTCTCTCCATGAAAAAATCATCTATAACTAATTCGTCTATATATCCGATACAATGCTTGTAATGCTTTTTTTTTCATTTTACTGATACGAACGAATTCTGGATTCTCAGGAGTCTTTCCGTGAAAAAATTGTTACAGCTACTTCCTTTATTTATTGGACACCATATTTGTAACATTGCATCATTAAAAAAAAAAAAAATTACCGATACGTATAGTTTCAGATTCCCAGGAGTCTTTCCATGAAAAAAATCGTCTACAACTAATTTATTTATTTATCTGATACAAGTTTTATAGCGTTTTTTTCCCAACATAAATAAACATTAATTTGCCATCAGATTGAAGTACAACAACACATTCTCCGCTTCAAATTCAGTATATTTATGTGGACTGGGTGCTCTCTGCAATTAACAAAAAAATTATTTAATTATTGAATCGAACGGATTTAAAATTCTCAGGAGTCTCTCCATGAAAAAGTCATCTATAACTAATTCGTCGATATATCTGATACAATGATTGTAATGCTTTTTTTTTCATTTTAATGATACAAACGAATTCTGGATTCTCAGGAGTCTTTCCATGAAAAAATTGTTACAGTTACGTCCTTTATTTATTGGACACCATATTTGTAACATTGTATCACTAAAAAAAAAAAAAAAATGTACCGATACAAATAGCTTCAGATTCCCAGGAGTCTTTCCATGAAAAAAATCGTCTACAACTAATTTATTTATTTATCCGATACAAGTTTTACAGCGTTTTTTTCCCAAAATAAATAAACATTAATTTGCCATCAGATTGAAGTACGGACATGTCGGGTGGAATGCTGTACGGCGGCGACGAGATCGGAGCTCTGGTATTCGATCTGGGACACCATTCCCTCCGCGTCGGTTATGCCCAGGAAGACACGCCGAAAGCCGAAATTCCGGCCGTAGTCGGCGTGGCGGACGACGGCAATGGTACAGCTACGAAAACGGAGCCCATGGACGTGGACGACAAAAAACCCGATAGCAACATAACGCAATCGAAGAACAAATATTTCATTGATACGACTATACTTCACGTACCTCGTCAGGGAATGGAAGTGGCGAGTTACATGAAGGACGGTATGATCGAGGACTGGGATCACTTTGAAAAGGTTCGAGTTGATTGTTATCAATTATGATTGAAACAATATTGAGAAAAAAATGCTTGAAAATCTCAAATCTGAAATCAATTTTCATGTAAATTGTACTGAACAAGGGAGCCGTTTTACCCGTGTACCAAATTTCGACTAGCCAACTTAAACCGTTCACCGGCTACAAATCACCACTTCCCAATGTTATAAAAATCTGAAAAAATTCATACTTATTATAGGCATTGAAAAGACTAATTTTACATAATAATTTCAAAATGTTATTAACAAATTAACAAATTGTTGAAAAAATTGTTGTTCAATTGTTGTTGATATTAACAAATTGTTGAAAAAAAAAATTGTTCATCAAAATATGTGGTAACTCAACTTTTTTTTTAATGAAAATGATTCGTTCACTTTTCGGAATAAGTATGGATTTTTTCAGATTTTTATCTTTATTTTGACTTTTGCACATTATTCCATGTAAAAAACAAGAAAAATCAAAATAAAGATAAAAATCTGAAAAAATCCATACGTATTCCGAAAACTGAACGAATCATTATTATTTAAAAAAGAAAGTGGAGTTACCACATATTTTGATGAACAATTTTTTTTTCAACAATGTGTTAATAACATTTTGAAATTATTATTATGCAAAATGAATCTTTTCAGTGCCTATAATAAGTACGCATTTTTTCAGATTTTTATAACATTGGGAAGTGTTTGCAATTCTCGCCCGAATTTATCGAATTTAGGCAAAATGAACACCACTCGCTCCAACCTCTTTAAACTCTCAAATCGGATACCAATAATTACGAAAATTGTACCTAATAAAGGGACCGTTTTACCCGCGTACGAAATTTTAACTTAAATTTTGAGTTCGTCGTTCGTACGAAATTTTTACGAAATTTTAACTTAAATTTTGAGTTAAACCTTTCGTCGATTAAAAAACACGAAAAAATGTGCACGATACTTTTTTATAGTTGATTTGTTATCTTACCTGTTGTATAACAAACGAAAACATTATAGGTTTTGGACTACACTTACTCGAAGGTGATCCAATCCGACGCGGAATATCATCCCGTACTGTTTTCCGAGTCACCCTGGAACGTTCGAACGAAACGCGAAAAACTGACCGAGCTGATGTTCGAGAAGTACAACGTACCTGCGTATTTTCTCGTGAAGAACGCAGTACTGGCGGCATTCGCGAATGGCAGAGCGACCGGAATAGTCGTCGACAGCGGAGCCACGCACACGTCGGCCGTTCCAGTTCAGGATGGCTTCGTTCTGACACAGGCCATCGTTAAATCACCGTTGGGCGGTGACTACATAAGCATGCAGTGCAGACAATTCTTGCAGGTAATTTCGATACCACACAAGGGGATCGTAATTGCGCTATAACAATTACTAATTAAAAATTCACCACTAAAAATGAAAAAAAAAAAATGCTGGCAATTCCATTCTGGCAATATAAAAAAAAAAGTTGCAAATTGAAATTTTCATATCCTTTCCTTATAAAAATTGACGATAGAAATTTTCATATCGCTTTCTCATAATGTTCCTTTCTTCGCCAAGCTTCTTCTCCGAGAAAGTATTTTCTGTATTTTTGGCTTCCTCATAGAAGAAGTTCCACGAATGAAGGAGCATTATGAGAAAGCATTAGGAAAAATTACATTTTCAACATATTTTGCAACGTCAACGTCGCTGTTCACTTTTATGCACAAGGACTGACCGATTCAGGTGCGGCACGTACAAAAAGAAAATAACTGCAAATTTTTTAATGAAATTGTGAAAAAAAACATTGAGTATTAACCACACATACTTTGTGTGAAATTTCAACTTGATCGGACGAGGCATTCTCAAAATGTAATTGTTTGAATTTTTCGCGTTTGGGTCACACACACCCACACATACACCCGGACATTTTTTCGAAATGTGATTTTTCAATGTTTTGGAACGTTTTAAACACATTTTCATTAAAATCTTCATTTTTTTTTACCAAAACATAGCTTACTTGATGAGGAAGCAAATTATAAAATATTTTCTCTTCGAAACAGGACAACGACGTCGATCTCTCGCCTTCGTACATGGTCGGCAGCAAGGAAGTGGTGAAGGATCACGAGAAACCGAGATGGGTGAAGAAAAAGGGACTCCCCGAAGTAACGAAATCCTGGCACAATTACATGGTCAAGAAACTCGTTCAGGACTTTCAAGCCAGCACGTTACAAATTTCGGAGACCCCTTACGATGAAAAGATCGTCTCTTCCGTTCCGGCTGTCCAGTACGAATTTCCCACTGGATATCATCAAGTCAGTCGCCAAAATAACTCTTTTTGTTTCTTTATTAAGAGCAAAAAAATTCAATCTTTCGATAATGACAATTTAAAAAAATGTTATTTCTTGACCATTTCAGGACTTTTCTACCGAAAGGTTTCGCGTACCCGAGGCACTTTTTGATCCGTCGATGGTTCAAGTTCGCGGAGGTATGGTCGGCAATACGATGCTCGGCGTCGGTCACATCGTCACGACGAGCGTCGGAATGTGCGACGTCGACGTGAGACCCGCTCTGTACGGCAGCGTTGTTGTCACCGGCGGTAATTCGTTCATACAGGTGAATATTTTTCACTCAAGAAAAAAAATCTGCACTCCGTAATATATGCGGCCATTAGCGTTATTTTTCACTCTCCGTAAAAATCCAATCTCGACGATTTTATCACAATTATATGATTAATACTTTATTTCACTCGGTGCGTAAAGTGCATTTTTACGCACGCTTCGCGTGCGTAAAACTCCTCTTTCGCATCTTGTGAAATAAAATTTCGTACGATACTCGTGCGAAAAACGTTTTCTTAACTCGTGTGATTGCAACTTACACTCATCAGAAAAAGTTTTGTCACACTAGTATCGTAATGTGTTATTCTGATACTAGTGCGAAAAAGCGTTTTTTCGACGAAGGTTGTGCAGTTGGCCGCACGAGCTGAAGTCAGGCATTGCGTACTTCCCAACTGCCGTCAGGCGACTGTCCTACAAATAGCGCATGCTACTTTATTTCACTCGGTGGGAAAATGGCAGATTTGCGCACGCTTTACGTGTGTAAAATATCCACTTTCACACCTTGTGAAATAAAATTTTGTACGGCACTCGTTCGAAAAACTTTTTCTTAACGCGTACGATTGCAACAACTCCCACTCGTCAGAAAAAGTTTTTCGCACGAGTATCGTACAAAATTTTATTTCACAAGGTGTGAAAATGAGGTTTTTGCGCGAAGCGTGTGTTAAACAGTAATTTTCGCATCGAGCGTAACAAATAAATTTAAAAGCAAAATCGACACATGTCTTTTCACGTGACACTACATTATATAGAAACAGATCAATAAGCGAAGATTTATATTAAAACAATAATAATAATATTTCCAGGGTTTTCCCGAGCGATTAAATCGGGATCTGTCGATGAGAATACCGTCGAGCATGAGGCTGAAGCTGATAAGTGCGAACGGTTGTGCGGAGAGAAGATTCGGAGCGTGGATCGGCGGTTCGATACTTGCGTCGATCGGAACTTTTCAACAGATGTGGATATCCAGTCAGGAGTACGAGGAGAGCGGCAAGAGTCAGGTCGAGCGCAAGTGCCCTTAATTATTGATGTCGACGTTCGAATAAACGCAAAGTGTTCGCCAATTAGCCGAATGAAGAAACAAACAATCGACGATCGGGGAGTCGTCAAAATATTTTCACACGAATTATCGGGACTACCGAAGAGATCGCAGTTTTCACTCATCTTTCGTTCTTTTTTTTTCTTCGGACTGCGTTAATTTTTCGCCTTTTATTTTGGATTCGTATTTCAATTATTTGAGGAACCACGTTATGTGCTTCGATTTCGTATCCATCAACTTTTGTACAATAGGCCGTCGAGTGAAGTAAACTTACGAATAAATCGTACATTTCATAAATGAATTTTTTTTTTCGTCGAACATGCTTCGCTGAAATTGCAGTACGAAAGAAACTCACTGAACAAATCGACTAAAGTGTTCGCCGTTTGGCCGGTTGAAGAAACAAAAACAATCGACGATCGGCAGTCGCCAAAATATTTTCTCAATAATTATCGGATTACTGAAGAAATCAGTTTTTATTCAAGTTTTCTTTTTTTTCTTGGGATGTCGGTAATTTTTCGCTTTTTATTTTGGATTCATATCTCAATTGTTTTAGCGATTACGATGTTCGATTTAGCTCGCGTGACGCGCGTGAACAACGATTTGTATCCATACATTTTTGTACAATAGGCCCTCGAGTAAAGTAAACTTACGAATAAATCGTACATTTCATAACTGATCGTTTTTTTAACATGTTTCGCTGGATAGGTTGGAAAGCTTCCGAAAAAATTTACTGAGATACCGCCGAACGACAACGCGACGGGGAAAATAAATAATTGGCTTCGTCAAGTCCTCCTTTCTCCGGCCGCTTGAGGTGTTCGTTAAGGATGCGTCATACTTACATTCCCAATGAAAAGTTTAATTGGAGAAAAATTTCAGTACTTCGCGATATGCCAAAAACAAAAAAAAAATTTGCCATATTAATGATCTCGATTTTAAGACCTTTGATTTTGCATAATAATAATGTCAAAAAGTAATTGAGAAATTATTTTTAAAAACTCGGGAAACCTTTTATTTTCTCATTTTAAATGAAGTCCTCGATTTCTTAGAATTCATGTATGAATTTTTTTTTTACATTAAAATTTATATTTTTTTCGGAAATTTGAAAAATCTTTTTAAAGGCACGCATTTTGGATATTCTTTCGTACGACGATTCCACAGCACTCAAAAAGTTTCAAAAACGAGTTAAACGGCCTAAAAAGATTTCAAAAACGTAAGACAATTCTGAAAAAATTCATGTGGCTTCTAGATAATCAATTAATTCATTTGAAATTAGAAAAAAAGGTTTACTGATTAATTGCTGAACAATTTCTTTAGCAATTTGTTAACAACTTTTTGACATTATTATTATGCAAAATCAAAGTTCTTGGCACCTTTAATACAGTTGACTTTTTTTGCAGATTTTTATACCAATAGGAAGTCTTCAAATTCTCACTGAATGTCACTTTTGGCTGCGAATGTGCGTGTGAAGCAACACATGTCCGACTAGCCATAAAACTTACGAATAAATCGTACACTTAAGGAGGGAGTCTCGCTGCGCGCTGACTTCGCATAAGTTCGACAACAATAAGAGAAAATTGCAAGTACTTCTTGATGGTGTAAAAATCTGAAA
>JAPYZD010005429.1:0-12623 GCA_030522725.1 Ichneumoninae sp. B BG-2022a | reverse complement strand
TCAATAATCGGATTCAATAATCGGATTCAATAATCGGATTCAATAATCGGATTCAATAATCGGATTCAATAATCGGACTCAATAATCGGATTCAATAATCGAATTCAATAATCGGACTCAATAATCGCATTCAATAATCGGATTCAATAATCGGATTCAATAATCGGCTTCAATAATCGGATTCAATAATCAGACTCAATAATCGGACTCAATAATCGGACGCAATAATCGAATTCAATAATCGAATTCAATAATCGAATTCAATGATCGAATTCAATGATCCAATTCAATGATCCAATTCAATAATCGAATTCAATGATCCAATTCAATGATCCAATTCGATGATCCAATTCGATAATCCAATTCGATAATCCAATTCGATAATCCAATTCGATAATCAATAATCCAATTCAATAATCCAATTCAATAATCCAATTCAATAATCCAATTCAATAATCCAATTCAATAATCCAATTCAATAATCCAATTCAATAATCCTCAAATGTAAAGATTAATAACAATAATAATAATAACTATCATCGTAAGATTGTTGTGAAAATGAATGGAGGATAACTCACGACGAGCCACGTGGGTGACTCGGGCATGAAGAAGAAAGTCGCAATGAAGAGAACTTCGATGATGCCGCATACGACGGCGAATCCGCTGTAGGGTAGAACGGCGCCGAGCACGAAGGCGAGAACAATCCCGAGAGCGAGAAAGAGTTGAAACATAGCGCCGAGAGTGCCGCGCGCCGACGCCTCGGCGATTTCGCCGATGTAAGTCGGCACGAGAACGCACGAGGCGCCCACAGCGGTGCCGACGATGAACCGCGCGAGGCACAGCAGCCAAACCGCTCGGGCAGCGAGAATCAGTCCCCAGGAGAGGAGAAATGGACCGGCCAGGGTCAGCAGAGCCTTCTTCCGTCCGATCTTCTCGGCCATGGTTCCGGACGGAAGAGCCCCAACTATGGCGCCGATCGCGAGCAGCGAGCTGACCCACGAACCTTCCTCCTCGGTCACCGGAAACCACGAGTCTTTCGCGCTCAGCTTCGGCAGCACCGGCGAGGTCCACGCGAGCGCCGTTCCCACTCCCACGGCCAGCAGACTCGCTGCACGATAATCCAAGATTTTATTACACATTCATTTTACTTATTAAAAAAAAATACAGAAAAAAAAATGTTTTTTAAATAAAAAATTCGGGCAGGAAATATATAAGTTAATATTAATATAATTATAATGGCGTGGCTCAGGGTCGGATTTTAAGAAGCTAGTTCGGACTTAAGATCGCTCTTGCGATTGGACTTGAGATCGAAGTTTGGACCGAACTTTATTGTGTGCTTAGGATCTATCTTAGGGGAGACCGGGGCAAAATGGCACATCGGGGTAAAACGGGACAGTGAGGGCAAAACTCAATTTTTCCAATAATTTTGGCGTGCCCAATTTTAGCCCGACGATACGTCCGGATTTTCCAACGCGTTTTGCCCCACGTACCACCATCGCCACCATCCAAAAGTTATTGGACTATTGCGGTTTGTCCCGTAATCCCGTTTTGCCCCGCTGTGCCATTTTGCCCCGCTCTCCCCTATGTTCGAACTTGACTTTGTGCTTAATTTTGATCTTCAGTTCGAACTTCAGATCGAACTCGAACTATAATGGAATTCGGGTTCAGACTTAAGTTCGAACTTAAGATCGAACTCGAACTATAATCCAAGTCGAATTTAGACTTAAGTTCGAATTTAAAATAGGTCTTCAGGACGCGATGAATTTTTAGTCAAACTTCAATCTTGAATTCGATCTCAAGAGCTATCTTAATAGGTCAAAGTAACGTCTTAAAGAGCGACCCTTGGTTTCACTTATAACGTGGCTACGAACGTGGAAAAAATAATAATAAGATACTATAAACTTGCGCAAAAGAGAAATATAATAACATAAAAATAAAAACAAAATTCGAGGATACAACAAGTGCTTTAAATTCAAATTAATATGACTTTTGTTTAAACTGAACTGCATCGCGGACGGATGGCACACGGGGAACCAAGAAATTCCGGAAGCCGGTAGATTTATCGATCCTATTGTATGAATAAAAAACAATTTTCTGCCTATATTTGTCAAAAAAATGTTTGGCCTTTTAAATTTATTTTTATTTTTATATCAATGTGTTAATACATTTTTCGAGATTTATCATTATGCAGAATTCAACTTCTCGGTGTCTTTCGTCTTGGGTTTTGTTTGATTGTTTGAATTTTTAAACCATTGAGATGTACAGAAAATTCGGAGTGGATTTCACTGTTCGGATGACTTGGGTTTCCATTTTTTGTCGCAATCCATGCATGCCTACGAATTTTGCGAAATCCTCAAGTTTCTTGACAGTAAATTGTCCGAATAAATATTTTCTCATCGACTATAATAAAATACCCTGAAAATTGGAAATTCGTATATTGCTTCCCCATTATTTTTCACATGTCGCAAAGCTTCCTTCACGAGGAGAAACTTTGGGGACATAAATTAAAAAATGATGTCTAACCGATTTGAAAATACCCAACTTACAGAATATTTAATATTTAAAAAAAATTAATATTTTACCTGAACACGCGGCGAGATATTGCCAGAGTTTCCGCCCTTCCTGTCTCACGGGAGATTCGATACCATCGATCATTCCCGTAGCCTCCATCCCCTCCGTGTCCATAGGTGACTAACCCGTTCGAAGAATTTATGCTCGTCCCTCCGCACACAAAAAAAAACCCCAATTTTTTTTTTTTTTTTTTTTTACAGAAATGAGATTCTATCGTCGAGCCGATATCCGAAAACGGGACCAAACTTTTTCACCACTTTGCAGTAAAAAAAAATAAAAATAAATTATTCACATGTATCGAATGGAGCAGCGAGAATTTTTTTTTTCGTCCAAGTACCGGGCGAGTCTCATCGCTCGAGCACTTCCGGCGAATTTTCCGAATAATTCTCGTCGTCTTTCCGAAGACGATCGATGTGGAATGAACGGTCCGTCGAAGGGCCATCCGTATATCACAGCTCCGACCATCGCACTATCTCGAAACATTTATCACTAATCGTGACTTATCTATTGCGGCACTAGAGCGGAAGACAAAAATTTTCGACTCGGAATCGAATCGGCGCTTCGCTCGTCGATAAGTGCAACGCGCGACGCATCATCCAATCGGCTGCGGTCGCACCTGTTTCTTCTCTTCCCATGCCGCACAACCCCACAGCTACTACCCAGCTTCGTCCGCTATAATCTTCTATTTGCAAAAGCTTTGCTCACTTTACTTATTTGTTGTTTCTTGGGTTCCTATTTGCAGAGCTAATGCAGCTCCGATATCGACGATTTTCTTCGCTTTGTGTGCATCGAACAATCTGTTCTGCTTTCGGATTTATTTGTTTTCTCATTCGACCTTTGACAATAACTTGGCATTTGAAATTTAAAAAAAATACATTAGATATATATGTTCCGTTTTGAAGAATTTTTTGCTTTGAAAAAAACACGCACACTAAGAAAAAATTCAATTTAGAGAATATGACGTTCATTTTGCTCCAAACCCAATATTTTAGATTTTAATCCCAAAAATGTGATTTCAGATTGGAGCAATCTGTTTTCAGTGCATAAAATCGCAGATACAAATGTCCCACCCAGATTTTTCCTAGCTCTATTGGGAACCGAGATATCGACCTTTGAAAATCACGAAAATCGACATTTTTTCCAAAAGTGGCTCAAAAAGTGAAAAATCGTCGTTCAATCGTTTTATTTTTGTTTCTAGACTATATTCCACATACTTTTTCCCGCTGATCAGAAATATGACAATTATTTTACTCCCAACCCAATATTTTCCATTTAAATCCCAAAAACACGATTTTTCGTGCATAAAATCGAGACTTTCAATGTCTCACTGTACTTCAGCCCCAAAAAAGCCAGCGGATTCGTGTCCAGCGCGAAAAATACGTCGAAATACGTGGCAGTTCATAAAAAAAAGACAAAAACATTTACAAAAACTAAATATACATTTTTAAACAAACTCAAATTTTCGTCGCAATAAAAAATTCAAGGGCATTAAGTGAAATTTAAGGGCAACACCATGTTTATCACTAATTTCGCATGGAAATTTAAAAAATATAACTATATAAACAAACGTTCACAATTATTTTCTTAACAATTTCACAATTTTCGTTCTCAACGTATTTTTAACTAAAAGGAAAAATAATAAACTTAACAAAACAACAATCGCGAAAGTGTTCGTAAAATAAACATTTGTTGAACGTATGACTCACTTTTACCGTGCAATCCGTCAAATCAATAAAAAGTGATCACCGCGATCAGAATTAAGACGAGGCTAAAACCATGCAAAAACGGTGGTCCATATTCGCCCCCTTTCACCGGGTTAAAAGGTCGCTTTTTTTCCCCGCTAAAAAATAAATCGCAAAGTTCTGGCAATCACCTCGCCGGAGGATTGTTTCATGAGACGAAATTTTTTTCATTAAATTTTACTTTGGGATAGGTCGCAGGAGCCTTTTTGCTTGCGGAAAAGTTTAACCGCGCAAAATGAAGCCGCTGTCGTGTCCGTCGGTTGCCGCTACCAGCGCCGACGCTTCTTCTGCACCTTCGTCAGAAAGAGGTTTGGTGGCGAAACGGGAGAGCGTAGGAAGCGCGCGGCGAAGAGAATTTTCCTGCTTTTTTCTCCGCAGCCTGTCCGCTCGGTTTTACCCGCCGGAGAGGTTCGAACGCTCGCTTGAAAATCTCGTTATAGTCCCGGCAGGAGTGACTCTTCTCCTGTGCCATCGCTTCGTCTTCAGACCCGAAGGAAATTTCAATTAAATTACTGGAACCGCTTCCACCGCCCGACCTCAGCCTCTCTCATCGAGGAATTATGTTCGCATAAAAGCCGTCGGGTAATTGCACCTTAAACATTGCAAAAAAAAAAAAGGCAAAATCGCTGATATCGCAGAGTAGGAAGTAGTCCTTATAATAACTGCACCGTGTACACAGTTCGCACGAGAGACACGTGGCAATGAAAATCTTTGTGCAAATAAATCTACCGATGTTGGGTAAATATTTGAGAAAGCAATCGATATCGGAACTCGAAGCTCTCAATCGCGAACGGTGCAGTTCCTACGCCTTTATCGTACACTTTGCCGTCGCAATAAAAATTTAATATAAAATAATTGAAAAATCATCGCGCTAGAAGCGATTCGCACAGTTCGCCGGAAATCGGAGACGCATGGTCATTATCGCGAATAGTCGGAAAGTGATTCAGTGAATAATCGCTCACGACTGTACATGGACTTTCAAAAAATATCTAATTTTATTGCTCCTTAAGAAAAAAAAAAAAAAAAAAAAAAAATACATCCGTATAATATTAATTTTCCTCGTATTTTTCTTAGCGTAAAAAAATTAATGCAAAAAAACATCGAGTAAATGCCTAGCCTAATTATACAGTGGGTCGAAGAATATTCGGCGGGTTTTTTTTTTTTTTTTTTGAGAAGTGTGCGCGACAAGTCATGGGACGACACGAGTCATTGGAAATATTTCCCTCGTCGCTTAAGAGGCGTTGAAAATTAATTAATAAATAAATTTATAGAGGCGTGTATTAAATTCTTGAGGAAAAAACCTCTTTGAAGAACTTATCCACGAGTACCAACAGCGGAGAGAGCGAATTATCGTATTTTATATTACATACACACACAGGCGCGTGGAAAAGAGAGTCGATTAGTGTTTTACTTTCCGCTCGATGGTGCGCCCTCTGGGAACATAAAACATCGATATAGCTTGCCGTGTCGCCGACCCGTTCATCAAGCTTTATTTTTTCAAAGAGTTTATCGGATTTTTTTTTTCGCTTTTTAATCAAACTATAATATATATATTGTTCGCTGAATAATATCTTTCGATCGTACGCTCGCACACTTCTCGCTGAGATCTCCGTCGATTCCTATACAAAATACTCGTGCTGGGATCGTTCACCGGGCGGAAAGGGGAGGGGGAGGGGTTAAATGGACGGGGAGATTATCGCTTCTTATACAAACTAGTAAGGCCCGTACATTCGCGTACGAATTATTTAGAATAGCTCACTCGTTATCACTTGCATTAGTTACAAACACGCTCGGGAGCGCGCGCGACGCTAATCCTTAAAAATAAAATTCCCACATTCTCTCCCTAAAAACAACAGCCAATCAACTACGGACATGTACACCATACTTATATTTTCCGGCCCTTCGCGATTCTTTTTTTTCGACGTAAAAAAGAGAAATATGCTTCGTAATAATCTACGATAAAATCGTACGAAGAGAAAAAAAATTAAATTGCTTCATCATTTTTTGGTTTCGCGGAGTTTCGTATCTTTTTCTTTTCAGCGTTTTTTTTTCTTCTTTTTTTTAATATCACTAGGCCTAGCATACGGATTTATATACTGCGGAGTGTCTTATCGGCTAGACGGATCTGACTGTGTATGAGTCGCGAGCCTCGAGTGCATCGCCTACCGATCGTCAGATCTTAAGTATCCTGTTGTACAGAAATATTAGTTTGCCCGTGTCGGTCGTCTGCACGAGCTTGTATCGCTTGGCGGCGAGCTTGTCGACGAGATTCTTGGTGTCGGCCTCGCTACGATGCGAGCCCCAGCGTATCGAGACTACGGATATGCGAATTTTTTCCCACGGTATGGTGTCGAGAACCTGTTGAACAAATAACAATTTTGTACGGATTACAATTATTGCGATGACAATAAACAAACTTTTACTCGTAACTGCCAAGAATTTATTCTTAAGTTCTTGGCGAAAGACAAAAATTATCTCCACTCCAAAATGATGAATAATTCATTTTTTATGACGATTTTTTATTACATTTTTTTTAAGTATCATTAATCGATCTCGTGGATTTTGCAAAAATGTAAAAATGATCCACAATTATTGCGATGAAAATAAAGTTTTACTGGTCGAAACTGCTCCCGCGCTTATTAATAAATTTTTAGCCTCAGTAAAAAATTGTCTCCATTCAAAAATTATCAACCCATTTTTTTTTCACCTTTTATAATAAATTCTTTTTTACGTTTCATTCATAATTTTTGGAATTTTTCTGAATCGATTATAAAATAACCGATTCGGAATAAAATTATCATTATAGTTCAGATAAAATTATAATTATAGTTATAAATATTAAAAAATAATATTATTGTTAAATGTTTATAATTTGTATCAAGGGGCTTGTCCCCGTTAAACAAATCTACATAAATAAATAAATAAATAAATAAGGAAAAATAATTTACAATAATAGAGGCTGAATGAGCGTGAAGGATTAGCTGGTCTTACCTGCCCATCGGGAGAGTCTGGACTGTCCAAACTCAGGTAATCCAAATTCGTCGCGTTGTAAGCGAGCAGTACGCTGTACAGTGGAAAACACTTGAGTCTCATGGTCGGAAGCCCGTCGTCGGACGGGACGAGACTGTTGGGACCTTCGCCCAACTTCGTAACTTGAACCTCCGATTCTTGGTGATAAGTTATCTGAGGAGATGCAAACGGATAATGTAGGAAATACAGTCGTCTATTTTTTAATTTTTTTTATATCGTTTCCGCGTATGGAATACACGACATTACTTTGCAATCGAAACGTCTCGCTCACCTCTTTGGTGTCCTTGTCGGTGCTGAGACAGGCGTGAAGGACCCGAGTCTTCCGGTGTCTGGTGCTCTTCCGCGCCTCGAAGAAACTGCGGAAATCGGTCAGCACGAGAACGCCTCGCCAACCGTACGTCGACTCCAGTAACGTGGTTGTCGACGGAGCGCCCACCTGTTCAACACGAGTTAGAAAATGCAACAAATCGAAATTTTTAAGGTAGTACTAGCGAACAGTCCGACCTCACGTGAGTTCAGAGACAATTGAGAGAGAATTGCGAACACTTCTCGATGGGGTAAAAATCTGAAAAAATCAAGCATATCGAAAGTTCTGAAAATATTGATTTTGCATAATAATAATAATTCCAAAATGTTGCTAACAAGTTAATGAAAAATTTAATTGTTTGACAAATCTCCCGGGAACCTAACTTTTTTTAAATGAAAATGATTCGTTCATTTGTCTGAATACGCATGAATTTTTTCAGATTTTTTCATACACTTTGAATTTTGTGACTTTCTACACGATTTTCCCCATTAAAAAAAAAAATCAAAGTGAATTAAAAAAATTGAAAAAATTCATACGTATTCAGAAAAGTAAGCGAATTATCTTTATAAAGGAAAATAGTTGACTTGCCGGGTAATTTGATGAATAATGATTTTTACCTTTAATTTGTTGATAACAAATTGGAATAATTATTTCACAAAAACAATCTGCAGCACTTCCCATGTACTTGATTTTTTGGAAATTTTTACCCCGTCTAGAAGTGTTCGAAATTTTCTCTGAAACTCACGTTTAGCGAGACTGTACCGCTCGGACTACCTTAATTGAAGGTCGGATAAGCGAGGTTCCAATGTATTTAATTATTCATTAAAATCATCGAAAATTGAACCCGAACAAGAAAATGCTTTAGAGCAATATATTGTAACGAATATAGAAATGAGGATGGGCACACGATATTGCATAGACGACGGGAATAGCTCGGTATGACGGATGACAAACGGACGGATTATCGATTGACCGAATGACAAGAGTCTTGATCGGACTTTCAGAGAGAATAGACATTTGACAATTCGTGTTCGAGATATTTAGCGACTGTACTAATAATATCTGCCCCAAAACTAAATACACGCCTTATTTATTCCACGAAAAAGTAACAATATAATTGGTCAAATCAAAGGCGTTCTTTACGCTCTATTAACTATGCTCTTCGTAATGAAATTCATTTTTGTAACCAGAAACACTCATGCACAAATGCTTCGAAGTTTCTGTGGGGGAATTCTTGGATGCGTTATAAGAGTATTTGCATCACGGTGACCTCAAAGTAAAGTTTCATCGGAAACTGCGAATGTGTGTAATAAATTTGACCATGTAATACATTTCCTAGAGCGAACGTTAATATTTGCTCGTCGCCGTGTGGAAAGGTTCAATCTTGTTGCCTCGACGGGAAACTTGAAACTCTTCGTGCAGCGCACGAATTGTATACAAGAAATTAATTAAAACCGCAATTAATTGTTGCTTCAAAGAAAACACAAAAAGCGCGTAGCTCGGGGCTAAATTCTACGCTCGAACAACAACGAAGTATGCAGCCTTGCAAGCAATCAAATTTCGTTCAGAGCTCGGTACGGTTTAATCCGATAAAGCATACCCGGCTTATGTATTCCAAGTATACACCGTCGCGCTTCCCCTGAAACAAGCTGGCGACGTAATTTTCCTCGCTGCTCTGAGTGGCGTTCGGCGGATCTTGATGAGTCGTCGGTACTAATTGAACCTGGCGTATGTACGCTATCAATTGGGGATCGTCCATGGACACGCTGTGAAGTACGTAATCCCTCGTCATATTTGCGTCGAAGGCTTGCCTCCTGAAATACGAGAGAAAAAAATTACTCGCGTGTCCCATTTTCTCTCGTATAAACATTCACGATAAAATTACATGAATTGACAGATGAAAATTCCGATAATACCGAGGAATATCGTCGTCGTTTTGGGTTCGTGCTATTAATAGATACGAGAAAGAAACTATACGTAAAAAAATCTTTTTTTACGTATGAAAACATTGCATTTTTTTATCATTAAGAATTCTTCTCAAAAACTTCTTAAATCTTCAAAAATTCGTTTAAACATGTTCAAAAATTCTCTTAACAATATTCAAAAATTCTGTTAAAATTCTTTTAAACATCTTTAAAATTTCTTTTCAAATTCTTTTAAACATCTTTAAAATTCCTTTAAACATCTTAAAAATTTCTTTTAAAATTCTTTTAAACATCTTTCAAATTTCTTTTAAAATTCTTTTAAACATCTTTGAAAATTTCTTCTAAAATTCTTTTAAACATCTTTAAAATTTCTTTTAAAATTCTTCTAAACATCTTTAAAATTTCTTCTAAAATTCTTTTAAACATCTTTAAAATTTCTTTTAAGATTCTTTTAAACATCTTTAAAATTTATTTTAAAATTCTTTTAAATCGTTAAAAATCCTTTTAAAAATCTTCAAAAACTCTTTCAAAAATGTTCAAAAATGCTTTAAAAAATCTTAAATTGTTTTTCTTCAAATCTTCAAAAGTGCTTTCTTACAATCTTCAAAAATGCATGACAACATTCGACGAATAACACAAAGGTGTGCGCGATCTTTACCTGAGAGCGGCAGCCTCGCTCCAGACGAGCAGGAGCGCCATGGCTGTGGAAAATGCGGCGAGGAAGGCCAGACAAGGAGCCATGCGCCTCCACCACGATTTCTTGCTGCCGAAGCTCGTTCCCCCTGGATTTGCACCGGAAGCCGCGACTGCTGCGGCGACTGAACCAATGTTTGGACTCGCTGGCGTGCCCGCTCCCGTCATCCTGCAAAAATATACAAACCCCACGTAAACACGAGCTTCGTGAATAGCTTGTGCATCGCCCGTACAGTAAATCCTTTCGCCAGGATCGACCGAGCGGGATTACGCAAGCAACTGTGACTCGTATTATACCTCTCGTGCGAAGGTTCTCAATCCGCAGTGCAGACTGTGTAGGCAGCGCAACCGACCCGCGGTAAAGTTCATAGATTCTGTTAAATATTCGTTGCAGAACGCACGGTCGGAGCATCGGCAAGGAAAACAGTCAGTTTCACGTAACGGACGAGACGTCCGCGCGTCTCACAGCCCCGCCTCTGCATGTGTGTGGGTTTTTGTGTGAGAACTGCGTTTAGCGAAGGACGCGCCGGGGAGTTCGCCTCGGAGAACTTCGAAACGGTCGCTCCCGAGTGTTTGCTCCAAGGAGTTCTAAGCTCAATTGCGCACCGAGTATGTACTTTCTAAATGGTATAATCGTGATTTTCATTCGAGAGGACACGCAGCGGTTCGCAATCGTGGCAGATATATAAATGATAGATTCATGCACCATTCACATAAAGTGAAGGGCTCAGTTTGTGACCCTGTCCCAGTTTGTGACCCCGACGGCACATTTTTGTCTGCCTTAAATTCAATTTTCGTCAAAAATGATCTAGATTGCTGGCAAATTGAAAAGTGTTAAGGTAGCTACGTCGCTTCCCGCTCATCTCGCATAAGTTATCGAAAAGAAAGTGAATATTGCAAGTACTTCTCGATGGTATAAAAATCTGAAAAAATGCACGCATATTAACGGCACTGAAAAGATTCGTTTTGCATAATAATAATTCCAAAATGTTATTAACAAATTTATGAAAAAATTTATTGTTTAACAAATTACCCGGTAAAATAACTTTTTTTTATTCAAAATGATTCATTTATTTTTCTGAATACGTATGAATGTTTTCAGATTTTTCAATTAGTTTTGATTTTTGTGTTTTTTCACACATTTTTTCCATATAAAAAAAATTTAAAAATCAAAGCTAATTGAAAAATGTGAAAAAATTCATACGTTTTCAGAAAAATAAACGAATCATCTTCATCGAAAAAAAAGTTGTTTTGCCGGGCAATTTGTTAAACAATTAATTTTTTGATTAACTCGTTAATAACATTTTGGAATTATTATTGTGCAAAATTAATCTTTTCAGTATCTTTGATCTGCATGCATTTTTTCAGATTTTTATATCATCGAGAAGTACTTGCAATATTCGCTTACTTTTCTCGAACTTATGCGAGATGAGCGGCATATTAAGCGACATAGCTACCTTAAGGGGATGCAGGATCTGTTTTTCTTTCCTTTTTAACCTGCTTTAACTGTTTTACCGACGGTACTAGACAACTTTTCAGTTACGACTTAGCATTGTTAATTTGCTACGCATTTTCATGAAATAATGCAGAATTATGATGTTGACATAGACGCGGTGTCCCTAAGGACCTCGGCCATCAAACAAACCACTTGAGAAGCCACAGTGGTTTATGGTCAAAACTTAACCGACCAACCCACTATGAAAACCACGCGCCCAGTGGACCCAGAAGTTTCGAGGGAAGCTTGTGATGTGGTGCTTTTTAAATAACCACTGTCCGAGTGAACACAAGCGAGTTTATAAGGGTGGTATTGTCGTCAAAACTTCATGACGGATCATTTTGTTACCTTCTAAGACTGCACGGACTTGAAATACTCTATCGGAAATGATAAGAGACAAATCATTTGAAAATGGCTTTGTCTTCTAACATTTCGCATCGGAAGTTTCAAGTTGCAATAAAGAGCCCAAATCTAATGTAGGTTTCCACGGCGCCCTTAAGGAAAAATTCAACAGTAGTTTCAAAGTAAAACCAACTTTGACCTCATTCGTTTGAAACCGTACTGTGAGCTCATCCGAATAGTGGTTGTGCGAGGATTTCGACAGTAAAACAACCGTTCCGCAAGCCCCCTTCAGTTTACTCCGACGGTGGTTTGCACCGTACTTTCGATGATAAAACCACCGTGTTACAAGCTTACTTAAATTTAAGGAGGGAGTCTCACTGCGCGCTGACTTCGCATAAGTTCGACAACAATAAGAGAAGATTGCAAATACTTCTTGATGGTGTAAAAATCTGAAAAAAATCATGTATACTAAAGGTACTGAGAAGATTAATTTTGCATAATAATAATTGCAAAATGTT
>JAPYZD010005426.1:0-19693 GCA_030522725.1 Ichneumoninae sp. B BG-2022a | reverse complement strand
ATATGTACGCACGTTTAAAAAAAAAAGAGTTAAACGAAAATATTTCTGTAAAATAATTTTCGCTGGAAATCTAATGGATTCTTTCTTTGTTAATTTTTATTTTCCTTGTATTTATTGTTCAACTTGGAAAAAAAAAAATGGCAACGCTATGACTAAAAAAGTACAACAAACATTGTACAAAATAATTATAGATATAGGCACCGTTAATGAAAATAATCTAAACGTAAATATTTTTGTAAAAGGATTATTTCCCCAAATCGAATGGATAATTAAATAAATGAATTAAGAAGTAGTTACTGTTGCAGAAAAACTAGGAAACGATGACGAGGACAAGGTGTCCGTTGTTTCCGATCTGGAGTCGATACTTACATTTTACTGCAAGAGCAGAGGAAAGCATTACGAGCGGGGTAACGGCTGGCTCGAATTGCTGGGACCGCTCATTGCGTTGAAACTCCCACGAGCGGCAACGTACAATTTATTCGAGGCTATAAGAGACGTCTATATTCCAAGGTATAAGCCATTTTTATTTCCTAACGGAGCCGGTCTCACTGGCCGACGATAGAATTGGAGAGTTTACCTTTCACTTCCTGAATCTCTTCGATCGCGTTGCCGCACCGATACTACCGAACAGCTTGGGGCTACTCTTTTCCCTCTATCTTCGTCAATCGCAATCGGAACACAATTTTTTTGTATTATTTATTTTTCGAATAATAACATTTAATCATTACAGAGGTGATACACATAGTTCCGTCCTGCGGCTCCTGCTTCTATACCACGAGCCAGAATTATGTTCCTTCCTTGACACGAAACGCGTGTCCCCGGATCAATACACGAAGGGATGGGTTAACACGCTTTTCGCCGGTGTTTGCTCGCTTCCGGCGGTATGCACTATGTGGGATCTTTATTTCATGCAGGCGGATCCATTCTTCATGATGTTTCTTTCTCTCATAATGGTGATAAATGCGAGGTAATTCTTCTTCGAGGATCGGAGACGCGTTTGATTTCCCTTGGAAATAAAATGTCTTACTTTATCGTGTTACGTTTTTCCTAATGTATCAACAGGGAACAAATTCTGAGCATGAAGGAGGACGAGAAGCAGAGTATAGTCGACGCTCTTGCGGCGATGCCATGCGCTCTCGAAGCCGAGGACGTAACGGATTTCTGTTCGCTCGCCCAGTACTACGCGATGAAGACTCCGGCGTCGTTCAAGCAAGATCTTTACTCGATTATGTTCGGTGAGGGCGGTGACGAGAAATTCATATCGCACGCCTTATGTCTACCAGTTTCCGCTCAGGAATTGGTAGAGAACGCGGTCGAGGCCCCCGCCACACCGAACGCTCCCGTAGAATCGGTCAGGTTCTTTCTTGTTGATTGCCGACCCGCCGAGCAATACAACGCTGGGCATCTGCCGACCGCCTTTCATCTCGATTGTAACCTGGTACATATCGTCGCACAGAGTACGCGGGTTTTGTGCGCGTGTTCACGATTCTATGAATTTCAGATGCTCCAAGAACCTGCGGCCTTCGCGACGGCGGTGCAAGGTTTGCTGCAAGCTCAGCGACAGGCTCTCGCTGTTGGTTCTCAGGCCGGTGGCGAACATCTTTGCTTTCTCGGCAGCGGACGTCAGGAGGAGGATCGATACACTCACATGGTCGTTGCCTCATTCCTTCAGAAGCATACGCAATATGTCAGTATGGTTGCCATGGGATATCAAGGTTCGTCCGCCATAGTAATTTTAATTGTGTAAATGCAATTCTTCGGATTGCGGATTTTTTTTTATCTCCGTCATTACTTCACAGCGATCCACGAGTACTTCGGCGACGAGGTCGTCTCGAATCTGGTCGATCATAATTCGCAGCATTGTTTGGTATGCAATACCAACGCGTTCGAAACCAACTCGAACGAGGCCAGTCCGGCGAAAGGGAAGAACAACAATACCGATCTATTCGGCAAGATCGGCCTGGCGATGAGGTTGAAGAGTCAGGAAGTGAAAGGCAAACTCTTCGATTACATCGTCAATCCGTCGGCCAGTGCCACCGGCGCTGTTGAGAACAAAAACGGCAAGGATGCCGATCAAAACAGACGCGCGAGGAATCCACCTCCGGTGTTCAGCATAGACGACGATCAGGATCTCGGTAGGTTTTACACTATAATCTGAAAAAGTCAAGACAATTCGAGCGTAACTCTTCTATCAATGCAACACCACGTTTATTCGTAGATATGACAATGTGCAATCACGAGAGCGAGGAACCCGTTGAAGTCGTGTCTATTCAGCAGTGGTTGAAAGACCCAAATTTGCTACATTCCTTCAAGTGCAACGAGGTCAAGGTCAATGGATATCTTTATGAAAGGTAAGCATTTTTTTGTAGTCAAATTATCAGTTTCAATGGACATCTATAATTGTTAACCAAAGAAGGAAAGTGTAACAAATTAATTTTTGGATTACAGTCAGCTATTGGTAACCGAGAGTCATCTGATCGTGCTCCGGGAGATTCAAGGACGAAAAGGCGCAGCGCATGTAATAGTAAAGCGGCCATTGTCGAGCATTGTGAGAATAACGTCGAGGAAGCGCCATCCCGATCTAATAACATTCAAGTACGGCACAACACAGTACAACGATACAGTTCTAATTTCGGATATGGACAGGTTTCTCATACCAAATGCCAGCGAGGCTACAGAATTGATATCGTCGCAGATTCTCAAGCAATTGAAGAGCACTGATTAATATTAACGAACGTACCCCGTAGGGCGGGCCTCTATTAGATCATTCGTTTATTAACTCGAAAAAAAGCTCTACGACCGTATTGTTTTAATAATCCGCGGGAAACAGGAAAGTTCAAAGAGACTTTTTTTATACTCGCTCACCTTTAATACCGTCTTATATATGTTTCGCCGGATGCAAGGGGGCGGTCGTAAAAAAAAAAAAAAAAAAACATACAAACTAATAACGAAATAGTAATATACGTCCATCGAGTAACAGGTGCAAAGTGCCATCGGTAGATCCAAAACCTATCTAACGTCGCCAGGCATTGATCGTTTGCACTGCCTGGATATTTGTAATAAACAAATTTTTCTAAACTTCTATCGCCTTGAGAGATACACTCAAAGAGTCCCCGATCGTCGTAGCTGCCATTAACGCGTCTATTTTACTCTCGTTCATAACGTAACAATAAAAGCCTCGTGCGTTCGTCATTAATTTCGTGTTTTTTATCCGGAAAGTTACGTGCAACTAATATTCGTCGCAAAACACACTTACGGTCGAATAACATAGTTTACCGAAAGTATGGTAAGCGCTTCAGTGACGTATTTGCAATTTTCGTTTTATCTTTATTTTTACAATTGGTGAACGAAGTCTCGACAGAGCTAACGTATCGATAGGCGAGTGTTGGAGATATTATCAAGGTTGTGCTTCCGAAATTGTATTTCCGAAGAGAATCGAGACAGGGAGAGTGAGAATAATATTTGTGTCTCGGAAACTACGAGAGTAGATATATATATATGTATATATGTATATATATATATGTATATATATATATACATATATACTATATATATATATATATATATATATATATATACTATTTATGCGTGTCGCGAACTCTGCTCTCGGTCGATTGAACGGTGTGCGCCCTAGTAAAAGAAAAACAAATCAAAGCATGTTTAGAAAATTAAATATAACATTAAATAACATGTCTGAGGCAGAGGTAGCGAGACCGTGTTTGCTATGAGAGAAATTTTATAAATCCCTGTAATATATCAACGTATTAATTTATGAACAAATATGTTACTTCCAAACACACAAAAAAACAACAACAAAAAATGGATCGAGCATTAGATATGCATTATATTAGTTACGACGAGTGATGAAAGAAAACTCGTGTAATAAATCACTATAATATATACAATTCATTGGACTATGTAAATAACGTATACGCATTATTATACCTGTAATATAGTCGTGACATTCAGAGGATAAAATAAATTATTGAGATTCGATAAATATTAATAACTGCAAAATATATTTTCACGTACATTTTTTTCATAAACCGAGAAAATCGATACATTTTCCAGTTGAAAATTTGAGCATAGTCGAATCATCAACATTGCTTTTGTAGTGTGCAATCGAAAAAGGAAGTCGAGCGATAGCAGTTTTACGACCATTTTGACGCCCACGTGGGCTCTCGTGTATTTAGCTGATAAAACTGATAACGTATCGGTAGGTTCTTGCACACCGTCACACCGTCTCCCCTTGGGAACGAAATAAATCCGGTCGAAATTCGGTTGTGTAAGCTCATGAAAATCAAAAAAATATAAATTTCTCCGTCCGTGTGCTTTCCAAAAATCTAGTGCTTATCGGAGCACTACTCCAGTTCTCCGAAAACTCCGATACCGAATGGTAATGAAAGATAAGAAAACTTGATAAAACTGGGCGGCATGCGGAGGTGTCCGAATGTCGAAGATGTCTTCGGTACCAACTTACTGCAAACAAAATGCATTAGGTGCGCAGTGGATTAAAACCCATCGCGATTGGTAGTCGGAACTTACTGAGTTTCTACCGGGTCTTAGGACGGACTGACACGCGTCTGAACTTTGAGGCAAAATTCTAGTTGATTAAAAACTTTCAAGTCAACAGGCAATCCCATAAGTTACTTTTGAGTCTTCTAGAATTCTTCCACTAGTTCAGAGTAAATCTCGGCCTGATCTCACTCACGGTGGAAACTTGTTAACTATTAAAAAAGAATACATGAGAATATCGGCAGCAAAATTGATATTAAGCGGCTAGAAACGAGAATTACAATTTTTTTTCGCAATTAATTTGTGACAAACAATAGTGATACGAAAGTGACTGTTCGATAACCGCTTAAACCGACTGGAGACGCTAAAACTTCGGTCGTTAATGTTTTAAGCGAAACCGATTTTTGTAGAAACGGATTCATATATATATTTTTTCCCACTCAGTACGGGCCATTTAAAACGGTCAATAGAAAACTGTGATTTTCATGCGCGGGAGGTATGGCGATCTCTCATTGGCTGTTACAAATATATCGCGCCGAGTGGGGAAAAAGTTTCTATGTATAAATCAGGATGCGCACAAATCGTTTGTCGCTCAAACAGATCAACGCGCTCGGTTCTCGTTGACGAAGTATCTTTCGAGCAACGGGTATACGGTATTATTATTGTTATATTTTCAACGTTTTGTCAAATAATCGCGCTCGATCTTTATCTATTGTCCGTCCAATAATTCTCCCTTTTAAGTGAGCTGGTACCGAAGTAATTTTCCGAATCCACAAGTCGCCCAACAAAAAGTCATCGGCACAAAAGTGAATATCCTTTGAAATCGTACAATCGCGTCCGCGATTTTATACCCCGATTATCGTTGCTCGCGCCTGCGCACAACCGGCCTGTCCAACCGCGAATTGCACACTTGCATACACTTGCAGACGACAGGCTTTCGCGGCTGGGCATCACTGTGCACAGGCGGAGGCGGCAGAGATAGTAGAGCGGCGCTTGCTCATCGCATCGGCTGCTCTCTTCGTGTACAACAATTCGAAGAGAACCGGCTAAACTTCGAATATGGAGCTTGACAACAAAAACGAAAACACGTTATCGCAAATCTGAATGGGCGAGCGATGGGTTCAACATATTGGTCCGAACTCTTTCCGGGAAAATGGAGCTCTGTTATTTTTATCTCGTACATGGCACTCTTCGTGAACCAAGGTAAATTTTACTACGTTATAAATTAATACGGGCAGCGTTGGGCTGCATCGATGCGATCTAAATTTTGTTGTTAACTCGTAACTACGTTATTTCGATTCGATCTCATCGCACGATCAATTTTTTATCGACGATGTAGTCATCCTCGAATTTTTCGAATACATTGCCACTCGGCGCGCGAATTAATTGATTGACCTGAGAGTCAAGGCTACCTGCTTCTTCGCGATAAATAGTTACCGCTTTACGTGTTGTAAATTTAATCTACAATGAGTTTAATCTTAGAATAACCAGTTTGCTATACGCGGATGAGTTAAGATGAATTTGATATTTTCAGGTATCATCGTCACTTGGTCACAGAGCAAAGGAGACTACGACTACAACATCGTCACGGTGGTTCTGATGACGGAGGTCCTCAAGTTGATTGTCTCAGTCGGGTTGTACTGTTGGGAGTAAGCATTCCAGAAAATTAAATTCCCATTAATCTTCTGGTGCATTTTTCTTCCTCGTTGTCATAACGCTTTGCGTTCTTTCGTTTGTTTGCAGTAATAAAGCGTTGTCTCTCTTTCGGGATATACTGAAGTATAAACAAGGTGAGAAACGGAGATACCGTGAATACTCGATTGTGAGTAAATCTTTTGATAAGGCTGTTGATAGTACTTAATCTATTTTTATTTTTATCTTTTCAGTTTTCTTCCTGTACATGGTACCGTCGTTTCTCTATTGCCTCTACAACAATCTGGCCTTTGTGAATTTGGCTGTTTTCGATCCCACGACCTATTATCTCTTATTGCAATTTCGTGTCGTCATCACTGGCATTATCTTCCAGGCAAGAACGAATGACAGCAACATAATATTACAAGGATATAATAAGCATGATTGTATACCGTATAATGCTTTTTTGTCGGTCAAAGAAAAGTTCATTACAGTTTTCATTACTGATCGCGGTATTTCACTTCCCATTAAGGTGTGTGGAACACCCTCCCGCCCACTGCCGCCATGTGCAGCTGATAACAAAAAGTGTACAGAATGCCGTTTTGAGACCGCAGAATGCCAAGGAAAAAAAGAATGGTTTTTCCCCGCGTCTGCCGGTTCCCCAGGGGAAGACAGTTTTCATTTTCTTCGGCGAACTGCGGTTTCAAAACAACATTCAGCACAGTTTTTGTTACCGGCGGCGGTACTTTGCATCACCTTAAAATAAAACAAAATAATTGAAGAAAAAGATCCTTCAGAAACTTTTTAATCCCATTTTGCCTTCGACATTTTTCTCGCAAACACAGCCGCAGATCACTGCGATAATTCGAAGATCTGTTAATTGCAGCTGATACGAGTTTAACTATTGTGGTTTAGCTACTGGAAAGATAATCACCCCGATCGAGCTTGATGTTTACGTTTTTTTATCCGGCAGGTCGTGTTCAACAAACAACTATCGACGAAACAATGGATGTCACTCGTACTGCTGACGCTTGGGTGCATGATGAAACACGTTAATCTGGACTTTGGAAAAAACTCACTGTTTTCCAACTTCGATTTTAACATCAATGCTCTGTTCATCTTTATTCAGGTGTGAAAAAAATAAAATTATAATACGAGTCGTTTTGTGGCATAAAAAAGACGAGCGTCCTAAAATCTTTAAAGATAATTGATACACAACTCATTTCGCTGTTGTAGACAATCTGCTCGTGTCTGGCCGGTGTCTACAACGAGTATCTCCTCAAGGGCCAAGGGGCGAATATAAACATCTTTCTTCAAAACATATTCATGTACATCGACAGCATAGTCTGCAATCTACTGGTACTAACGATTCAGGGTAATCCGATACGAGCTTTCGACAATGTCGGATCGAGTATTATTCTTCAGCCAAAGGTCGTCGCAATAATGATAAACAACGCGGCGATCGGTATAATAACGAGTTTCTTCTTGAAAAATTTGAATTCCATACTGAAAACATTTGCCAGTGCCTTGGAGCTGATGTTCACAGCTATCTTGTGCTGGATCATATTCGACATACCAATCCACATGAACACGGTACTGGCGATAGCAATGGTCAGTTATGCGGTAATATTATACTCGCAGAATCCGATAAACAACGTTAAGCCAAAGGCGCGCGAGATCGGTGAGGAAGAGACCGAGTCTTTGTACTCAGCGAAACGTGCTATCGAGCGAATCTAGTATCGCGCGGTATTAATTTGCTTCGTGACAAAGATATAAAAATTGATATACCGACGGATGGGTTACTTCACTTTGTCCCTGATCGTATCTGTGAGTATTACAGGGGACAGCGGGGCAAAACGAAACTCCCGAGTAAAAGGGACATTTTTCACTAATATTTCGCGGTACATAACAAATTAAAAAAAATTAATTTATCATCGGAAATGGATGACATAAGTCTGCTTTGCCCTGTTCTCCCTCTAAAAACTTGCTTTTGAGCATTCATCACTTGAAAGTAACCTTTAGTAATTCTTTCAGATTTTTTAATCTATCCATTTAGAAGAAACATTTTTTCAAAATTATATAGCATGAAAGGAATACGTCGGTCACAAAAATTGCCACGACAAAAAATTATCTGTATTAATAAACTATGTAATACAATATGTGTTATATTTCAGTTCGTATTACAAAGGCTTTTTTTAGCACAAAGGAATGAAAAGTATATTTTTTCGTGTAATGCGACACCTTCGACTTCGCTGCCAATTGTTTAGGGTATTCAATGATATGTGAAGAACTTACAAAAAATGTATGAAGTGGAATTCGACGTAGTTGCTAATCAAAAGAATATCATAATAAGTATTGATATTTTTATATTTATTGTCTCCGAAAATATGTGTGAGTTCCGCATTGTCAATTTTTTTCAAGTTCCTCCTACACGACCGACTACACAAAAAAATGTACAGAACAACAACAGAACATTATAATAAATATATTATATCGTTTGCTTGGCAACTACGTCGAGTTCCTTTTTGTCAACTTTTTTTTGTAGGGTCGTCCCTCATAGCTGTATACCCGAAAAAATTGGCAGCGAAATCGATGGTGTCGCTTTGGACGATAAATATAATTGCCATCCCTTTCTGCCTTTGCAATACGAACAAAAATATAACGCATATTGCATTAAATAGTTAATGAATAAAGATAACTATTTATTGTTAGGCTTTTTCACCCGACTTATCTCTTCCAAGATATATGAATTCGAAAAAACACATTTCCTAAATGGATGAATTAACAAAACGGAAAAAATGCGCAAAGGGTTATTTCAAGTGATACTAAAATGTGGCTAAATATGGGATAAATCTGAGAGGGTAAGAAAATAAGTGGTTGAGTTGACAGAGATCGCCCCTTATCTAAACAAGGGATTCAATTCATACCAACAAACACAAAACCAGCGATGTGATGAAAATTAGATTATTGATTTTTTATTATACTGAATACAATCTGTGTACCAAAAAAACGCGTATGTCGCTCAAATAGAATTAATGTATATACATACTATTGAGCCTAGATCCTATGAAGTTATGTTTTTTATTTTTTTTTTTCGGAATTTTCACGTTTCAAAAGAGGATACGTGACTGCAAAAAAAAAAAAACGCGCACAAACGTAATGCTTTGAGCGAAAAAGAGTTGTGTAACATAGTCATTCTGATCACTGAGTGCGACAGTGTCAATGATTTTTCGTGTGAAACAAGTGTGTGCGTCACGTTCTCAGTATCATCGTTTATTCGTTGGTATATTATACGCTTACGTTTGAAAACAATCGTTCCGTCCCGTCTTTTCTACCTCAAAAAACAAAAAAACAAAAAGTTTTATTTCTCAGTTATAAATCTCGCCCGATCAACCCATTTCGATAAAGAAAAAATAGCCGACAGTTTCCTCGTCGATGTTATCAATACCATATCAGACCCTGACGTTATAATACGAGTACCTAATCGAGGCTACACTGAAAGTGGATCGTATCATTTTGTGAAGTGAGTAGGTAAGCTCACTCCCGTCGATGTTTGCGTGAGACTAGCAGGCCGGAAGTTAACGGACCGGTTTCTCGTTATATTGTTCTCTCCGAACCCTCGTCCACGGGGATTGACCCACTAGTTTTTCAGTTCGTTCCCCGTCGCCCCCCCCCCCCCTTTTTTCCCCCCCCCCCCCCCCACCCCCTACCCCCCCCCCCCCCCCCCCCCCTCATTCAAAACAATGCTTCATATTTGTACCGGTAAGTAACCAAATATAAGCATCAGTCGTGCATTCATAGCAATGAATTGTATCAGCGTCACACTTGTCAAATAAAGTTGCGACCATTGGCTGCGACGCATAAGAGTAATTAAAAATTATAAATGCTGAATAATAATAACCAGTATAAACAAATTTATATCAGAGTCGAGCGCAAACTATGCGGGTCCACCGTTAGTCTGAATGAACTGCGATTGCGACTAGTATCTACGTTTATTAACTGCCCAGATAGAAAAACGTGCCGTCAAACGGATATCGTACCATTGGTACCGCCATCGTTCCATCTCCGTGCTGTCATTTTTCTACTGGGTGAGTCATCCTGGTGTATGTCCCGTGACGTCGACCACCATGACACAGGCCACAGGTGCCACGACATAGTTTAAACAACTCAGTAACGCAATTACTTTGCCAATCCGCTCGTAATAATCGATCAAGGTACAGTGTCGAGTGGGAATTACGACGTAACCGGCGCAAACTTCATTAAGACTCTGACGAGAAGCGAAGGCGATATACTAGCCCCCCCCTCCCCCGCCCCCGCGTCTCTGGTCGCTGACTTTCGATACAATGTCAACAATGGAGAGACGCTGTCGATCGATCTATCGATTGTACAGTAATCGATGTGTCTAAAGCGTTGTTCGTCCATCACCGTTCGATTAAGCTAATGGAGTGTTTTACATTGTTAACCTGTTCGAGCGCTCGGTCGACGCTTTGTCTCAAGGTCAGGTAATTATTATTGATGATTATTTGGGGTTTTCTCGTATGCTTCGAGTGGCCGAAGAATTGAACGGGATGAGTTATCGCCCACAGGAAGAGCGGTGTTCCCGTAGTGTCACGAAGAGGAATAGAGACAGGCCGAAGGGGAAACGGACAGTGCCGGTCAGACAGCAGTCCGCAGAAGACCGGACGGCAATGATTCTCGTTTTCTTTCTCGCTCCCGCTCTCGCCACCGGCAGGTTCCAGGCGTTCACGTAAACCGGGCTGCCTCTTCGACGTCGCCGACGTCGACGTCGTCAAGAACTGCCCCCCAGGTCGGCGGTGGGGATGAGGATGGTCGATATTATCCATACCAGCTCACCACCTCGCCACGAGAGAATATTACCAGTAGTCACATGCCGGCTCCGGTCAGACACGTTTCGGTCTGCTCGAGGCTCGGCGGACTTTTTTTTCTCGTTTTTATTTTCCCCCTGTAAAAAACGGATTCGCTTATGACGAGCTCGCGGATAAGACGGCCTATTGAGAAGCTTCTCGTTGAGACAGGAGGTTGTTACACTATAAGTAGCTATATTTTTTGTGGACGATCGTTTTTTAACGTTTGTCGGTCCGGTTTTTCTCCGGTTGGCAAAGTCGATTATAGCGCATTCTCCACGGATTATCTTTCATTAAAGTTTTTTTTCACTCGGGCGAAGAGGGTAACAATTTTTTTTGTAAAGTTGGAAGGAAGAGAGTATCACGCGTGATATTTCTTTCGATCGCTCGCTACCGGTAGCTTTCGTGTGTACCACTTTCGAAAGCCCCGGTGTTCGCAGTGGGGTCCGTTCGTGTCGTGAGAGATTCGATGATAAGCCCTCGGTCGTCTCTCACTCCTCGCTGTGTCGCCGGGTACTTTGAGACACGAGTCTTGCTACTTTTTTTTTCTCTTAATTTTTTTCGACGTCATCCTCATAAAATTTGGGCCTCGTGTTGGTGGTGTTGCGCCGGTATACGATCAAGGACACGTTAGAAAATATAATAATAATAATAATAAGCGGAAAAATTATTGAAAATTATAAAAAATTATTAAAGATTATTAAAAAGTATTGACAATGATTAAAAATCATTATACATTATTGAGAATTGCTAAAATTATTTCGTAAATTTGAAGAACGAATAATCGTATTGTTCGGGCATTGATAAATTAAGTAATGTTCGCCCCGACGAATTTATAGCTGACAATCTCGTACACGAAAAACACGTCGTTGCTGAAGAAATTTATACGAGGACGTCGGTACCGAGCAGCCTAGCGATTTTATTTATTTACGTACCTCGAGCGTACTCGGTGTACGTCGAGTCTTCCGGTTAGCGCCTCTTTCCGTCTCGTTCTCTCTCTCCACCGTACAATACCGTTATGACTGTATACCCTTCGTGTTTCGTCGAGCTTTAGTATTGTATCGTGCCAGAGAAAGAGGCACATAGTTCGCGGTTGTAGCGAGCCACCGAGTCCATCCACGAGGCAGTCAAATAACTTCAGCCTTACAATTACGAAGTTGACGGTGTACTCTTTCGCTCGATAAAGCCCCCTCCCGAACTTGGATTATTCTTTCAAGCACACGTTATTGCCACCGTTGTACAGTTTTCGGTTAACTCACGTGTTTTTCTCCGACAAATACGCGTCTCTTACCGACCTATACTAATTCAGTTCGATCTCTCGACTGCGCGAACAATAAAAGTTAGATTTTCTTTTTCTTCAAGGTCATTTCAATGGATTCGAATAAAAATAATGAAATACATTTTTATATATTAATATATTTATGAATACATTTTAATATATATGACCCTGAAGATATCTGCATGTGGCAAAATCTCATCAAGTTATAACGGCTGTATTTTGCATCGTACAAACTTTGCTCGAGGAAGTTCACTTGGAGATTAAAATTCTACGAGTGAACCATTGGTTATTCTTCCTAAAGCCATGCACTGATAGAGACTTGCCAAAAATGAAATTTGATGTCATGCTGATATCTTCAGGGTCATTAATACATTTGTTTTTTTTCGTTTACTTTTTCATCACATACGAAGTATGTAAGGAGACTAAATTGAACGCGCTTGCAGTAATTGAGAATTGACCGGAAGTATAATTGTGCAGATAGTACTAACGGTCACGGAAGTTACTCTTCCAAGCGTGAAGTTTCGACGAGTGGGTCGTCATCATGAAGAACTCGGCCTTTCCGAGAGATGAGACGTGACGAGTTATGTACGGGTGCGTGGAGTTCCAATCACCGATGACGGGTTCGACGAGAGCGGGGCTTCCGCAGCCCCCGGAGGACTCCGCGCCCCTTCCGGCAGGACAAGCGCAATCGTCTTCTTCTTCGTCTTCTTCGTCGCGCTCCTCTTGCGGCGGAAGAGATCCGCCGGATACGGACGAGATCTCGGGAGAATCGCCTCGACGTCGGCAAGATCGTGCGCGCAAGAAGATGTCACCTATTCGACCAACTTCTGGTCAGCCCATACAGCTGACGCCTCTTTGGGAACACGTGGTGAGCGCCGATATACCAATTGTTGCTCACGCCACTATATATCTTTGCCCAACTTCGAATTTTTGCACAGTTTATTAAATTTTCGGCAATGTAGACATTTTTTAGATCGACGGATATATGCTATAAAAACTAAACATCGTATCGTAATAAAGACTTTTGTACTCTGGAGATAATAATCTACATGAAACTGGACCGAGTGAAATAGCTGCATTCTCCATATCAATCGTACGCTCCGATTTAACGATAAAAATTATATTTCCGGTTGGTTAAATTGTACCGCTCGCTGGCGGGTCGGTATCGTCGAGAAAATAATTAACGATATATCGACGCGCTAATTGAAAATAGCTACGGGATATGGATAGTAACATGACACGCGTGACGATTAAATGATATTTGTACATTTCTTTGTTTATGAAGCGCGGAAATATCGGTCAAATTTGACGGTATGGAAAGTTATCGGAAATTAAAAGTAAAAATTCAATTTTGTACAACAAAGACGACAATGTGGCGCAAATGGAACAGTAGAAATAAATGAATTGTACGGTGCTCGGGAACAAAAAACCCCCGGATAACTGAAAGCACTGTTAATATGAATTAAATTTTATTATTTAAAAAATTTTCAACAAGTTCAATTACAATTCAGTTACATATGCATTCTTACTTAACCTTTAAGCTCTAAAGCTCTATCTTCCTCTAGACTATCAAAGAAAATCCCTTTTCTTACCAGCGTGATTTTTGTCTGTATGAAAATCCTCGAAACCTCCAGATTTTTAGCGTTTAAAACTAAATTAATGGCGATTTCACCAACTTGTCAAATATGATACATTGTTTATTAAGGAGTTAATAAATGTCAAGTGCGTACCAGCATACAGCTGACGCCACTTTGGGAACACGTGGTATTATTTCAATAATTAGTCATTTTCGTTTGTTTTGGGTTTCTGAATTTCGCGTTCGCACGTGTGTTCGCCACTAGCAAAATGTAATGTTGCTTTCTGTAACACAGATTTGTTAAAATTAACAAATCAAAAAAGTTAATCCGCTCTCCGCATAATCCGTGCCTGGTTAATCGGGATTCTACGATATTTGAAAAATTAGACATCAGGCTTTTTCAACGTGTGTAAATGATTTTTTATACTCACATGATAACTGTCCAGCGGTCATATGCATTTATTCACTAGTTCAAGAGCACGCGAGTAGTTCAATGTAAAAGGTCACGAAGGTAAATTGTTCAATTGACATTATTTTCTATGCTTCGTAGACGTTCTCTTCTACTTTCTACGAATATTAATAAAGATATACTACTAGCGAGCGGAATCGATCGAACCCCGGCACGTCGTCATCGACGTCGCCGCTGTCGTAGCTTTTAGCGGGTCGAGGAAAGTGGCGCGCACCGATGCTCGCTAAATCGCTCGGTAAATGTCAATCGATAGGTTCGTACCCAGCGATTCCCAACGGAGGTGGACACGCGCGAGACCTTCGACGAGATATCCGAAAGATTGCGGGATCCCGAATGGGAGGTACGTCAGCACGCTCTTCGGGTTCTCGTCGATGTTTTGCCGACTCTCGGGGGTGACGTTGTCGACGAGGCGATGCTACCTGTTCTACCGGAACTCGTCAATAATTTGGGACATCTCGCACCCGCTGTGAGAAAGGGAGCTCTCGATACGCTGAGGGTTTATCTCGTTTGCAGCCTAAAGAGAGAAGAAATCGTAAGGGGGGTGAGTTTCAAAACGGACGGAAGATATATACGTATCGATAAATTATCTTTTTTTCATTTTATTTTATTATATAAAACATCATTTTAACCCTACCTTATTACTATCAAAAACTTGCTCTCGAACCTTACTACTGCAGAGGTCTGAAGAATCCTGACGACTTTGAGAATGGATAAATTCCGTAATTTTCCATTTCTTTCGATTATTTTCTTTTAATTGCTCGCTCAACTTTTGCGAACACATTGATTTTTGGAAATCCAATTATCATGTGTTATTTAAAGACTATCAAAACTATTAAAAACGTGCTTCGGTCCTTTACGACTATACAGCACAGTAAAAAAATATTTGTACATTTAACGAACCTTTTTTGTCCACAAACGTCCACAATTATTTTGTTATTACTTTCACAAAAAATATTTGTAAAATTGACAGATATTGTTGTAAAATGGACAAGATTTTTTGGTGAAAATAAGATGAAATGGATTGTAGACGTTTGTGGACAAGAAACGTTGGTACCTATTGTACTGTGTGGGTTTGTGGAACTTTGTCGGACTTGGATTATGGATAAATTCCGTAATTTTCAATATTTTTAAACATTTTGTTTTGTGATTTTCTCATTCCGAGAAATCGAATGCAGTGATTTTTCTTTCATTAAATCGTGACGTTTGCAATTTTCGTGGTGTACTTGTGGAAAAAATTCATTGCGATTTACTTCAATTGTTATTCAACCAAACAATCTGCCGAAAATGACAAACATCAGATGATAAGAAAATCCACTTTGTCTCCAGTAATGCGTTTACTATTTTGTGTTAAATTTTTTAGTAACATTTCTTTATTCCAGCAGGTTCTCGGGAATAGTAAGCTAGGGTTAATAAACGGCTGTGAGCAGCTATTACCACTATCGACTCGAAATTATTAAATACCATTTCCGGGTTTTTTTTACCATGCATAAAAAAAAGAAAAAATTTAAAATAAAAAAATAATAATATTCTTCACTTAATTCCGTTGATTCTACAGATACTGACCGAGGATCTGAGTAGATCCGATTGTCTGGATGCCTTTCAAACAAACGTGACCCTCGGCGTTATTCTTAGTACCCCATCTCTACTGTTCCCCTCATCGAGCAGTCCTCGGCCCTCGAAGCAGATGCTTCGCGAAGCTATCGGCGCATTGGCGACACGACTCGTTCAGGCGCAACACCAGGAGGCCACAATAAGAACGTTAGTAAAAATTCACGAGATAATCGGCAACGAAGAATTCGAGTCATATCTTCGGGAGCTCGACTCCAACGCCAAACGCGATTACGAGGTTCTGTGCGACGTCTACAAGGTCAGTGCTATCGACAACAACAATTCACGAAAGAAGAGCGGAAATAAGACGACGAAGAGAAAGAAAATTATCACGAACGGTGTGCAGATGACAAACGAAGAAAAAGTCGAGGAACGACAAAACGAGCTTAACGTCAATTGTCAATGCGTCGGCGTGGACACCTCGGGACCCGACGAGAATGTCGGCAAAACTTCGATCGACAAAATAATGCCGACGGCGAGAATCGTTCTCGAGACGGAAATTAAATTCAACGAGGAAACTGCTATAACGATGACGATTCTCGAAGAAAAGAATGACGACAGCGATGAGGACGATGATTCCGATGTCGAGAGTGGCGAAGAATTTGTCAATGACGAAGATGACAAATTGGTAGCGGTATTGGAAGAAAAAAATGGCCTCGATGATCGTCAAGACGAGGAGGTCAAGGACGAATGGATCGAGAGAAGAAAAACACCGAGACGAGTTCACTTTGGTGGCGAAATCGTTAAGCTTCGAACGCCCGACAGCGACGAATCGGAGATTCTCCAGAACGCCGTTCCACACTCAAGAATACCGATTCCTATATTACCGACGACGAAGATGCCGACGATACGCACAACAAGATCGATGTCAAATCCTTGCAGTCCCAACGTCGCCAGATCGCGAACGAGAAAGTCGAGATCGGCATCGAACAGTCCGAAAAGAGAATTTTACACTCATGACGCGAGTCTCAGTCCGAAGAAGAGTATCCTATCGAGAAGTGGCCTACAGCCGTCCATTGTCCGTTCGATCGACAACGGTCAATCGGACTCTGCTAAGAGAAGCGAAAAGATCGTCGAGGAGAAGATCGATAAATTTTTCGGTAAATCGACGGAGAACGATCGTGGCTGGGCTTTCGAGATTTTCGACAACGACGAGCCGATGGATTTGGGAACGAAGGGAGTAAAAGGCGACCAGCCGAAGAGCTCGACGACCCGATCGACGGTCGACGATCGGCAAGTTTCCGGCAAGGAAGAAACTTCGACGATGGCAAACAACGCGAGTCCAGACACCGAGAGGAAAATCAGCATCGTCGAGGTGAATGAAAATGTCAAAGTTGAGAGAATCGAGCTGGTCAAGGGACCGGGTGTGGTCGATAATAGCCTCGTCGAAAGTTCCCTCGCGACTGTTGAAGATAAACACGAGAACGAAGGAGAGGATTCGAGAGGAGCGATTAACTCGTCGGGGATGAAATCGGAGGAGGCAGGAGAGCACACCGGTGCTCGAGAAGTTGGTGAAAAGTTCGGGTCTCCGCGGGAAGTTAAGGCAAAGTCATTGTCGGAGACGCAGTCCCGTTCGCCGGTTCGTTCGCCGAAAAAGCCGGTTTTCGAGTCCCCCTTTCCGCGAAAGGAGAGAAACTACATACTCATGGAGCTCTCGAGTCCGGTGAAGACGGGTACGCGAAAGATCAACGATACCGTCCAAGTTGGCTCGATTGATGGCCAACGGCAACTCGCCATGCCGATCAATGGCGCGGCATTGCCGCGAGGCGATTCTGCGATGGGCTCGCCGGTCGATCGGTCGTTCTTTGATTCAACCCTCTCGAGCGGAGTCGACGACAAAGTCGAAGAAAAAAATTCGAAGGTCCTCGACGTGCCAAGGAGCGACAAATTTGTCGACAAGAGCGAGCTCAAAGCTGAAGGATCGGAAGAAATCGAGGGTGTTGAGAAACATGACAGGACGGCTGGTGGAGCGAGTCCGATACCCAATACAATCGGGGAGAGTGCTTGCAGCAAGTTTCGAGAATCGAATTGGGAAGAACTAGGTCTGGTCGATCAGGAAGTCCTCAACGATCTTCATAACAAGGTAACGGAAAATCTTTTACATATTCATTCAGCTATCAATCATCGGTTGAATGCTCGTTAAAGAAGGTTTCTTCTTCATAATTTTTCCTTCCTTCAAATTCGATGAACGAGCGACTCCTCGGTGTCTCGTGCATCGGAGTGACGAACAAAGTATTTCCCGGAGGAATATATAATTGGTCATGCATGACTGCAGTACAAGGAAGAGGGAGGTTGAATAAACCACTGCATTCGTTACCGATGACAGCGGCGACCGGGAAGGTTTGCGGTTGAGGCTTGAGCCGAGACGTTCGAAATATCGTATCTCGAAAATTTCATTCAGGAGTTCCCGAGCCCGAGATCTAACGGGTTTGATACAATGCCCCCTGCGAAAGTGGGTCGATCGATTTGGCTTACTTGAAACTACCCTCCTTTTCCACCCCTTCGTTTCTCAAATCCGCTATGCGATTTTAATTTCATTACCGTACTTCCTTCGTTAGGTCTCGAATTCGTGCGACTCTTCGTAGTTTACGGGGTATCTTCTCTTCGTCATCCCCTTTCTCCGCCTCCTCCTCCTCCTTCTCGCAATCGCCGTACTGGTGATTGTCGGGTGTTACCAGTTTCCACTGCATTTATTCATCGACGATTCTATTTAACGAAGGTAGCATACCGATAGTAATCGCTCGGTGAGTAATCGAACATCTCGAAGTCGAGCCTAAACTTCTCGAAGAGTCTCTCGAGTCTGTCGCGGCTCAGTTGACTGAAGTAGACACTCGAAACGTTCGAGTGATCGCCAAGCGTGTGTCTCCAGCGTGGCGCGATTTTTCCGTCAAAGCCCAGTTTTCCAATCGCGAAGACTTGATCCTCACCGAGAGTCTCGACCTGTCGAACCGATCAGAATTCATGATTACACAAAGAAGTATTAGGATTGGCAGTTAATTAAAAAAGATACCGGTATTTGATACTGATTTAATTGCAATCAGTATATACATAGTAAAAATAGGTTCGGACATTTGCGAAGAGGATTACAAATTTCAAGAAAAAAATGTTTTTTCCCCCCTTGGTAATGAACAATTGGGGTGATCATCTTCCACGATTGATTGTTCATAACGGTGTTCTGATCATGTAAAAAAGTTGTCAAGCTTGCGTATAAAAAATTGTACGAGTAGTTAAATTATTTTTAAGTTGAAGATATAAAGAGGATAATATTGAAGAAAAACCTCCTACCATTTTTTATATTCGTTCCTGGCGAGTCTTTTTTTACATAATCAGAATACCGTTTGTGAAGAATCAATCGTGCAGAATAAGGATCAAATTTTATATTTCAAAGAAAAAACAAACCGCGTTTTTCAGCGTGTTATTGATGATTTTAGGCCCCTCAATAGACATTTTATATCCTCGGAAATTTATAATTCTTGTTACCGAACCGTTGTCTTAACTAAAAATAAAAATTGTAAAATGATCAAGAAAATAAATAGCGGTACATTGAAAAATAAATAAATGTTTGTAAAAACTAAAAAAAAAATCTTTTATTTCACTCGGTGCCAAAATGGCGGGTTTTTTTTCGAAAACCTCCATTTTCCCCTGTCGGCACGTGCAACCGACTTTTTAACCGGTTATTAACCGCAACTTTAACTGGTTCATCTGGGAATTTTTTCGACCCGCTAATAACTTCAGAACAACCGACGGCA
>JAPYZD010005423.1:0-12392 GCA_030522725.1 Ichneumoninae sp. B BG-2022a | reverse complement strand
ACGAACAATCGGACCTCTTCGCCATGGCATTTGAACGTTCTCTCCCATTGGAGTAAAAATCGTCCAGTAAAGGGTCAATATTTTCAGGAGGGCTCGTAGGAGTCTTCTTTCACCTCAGTAGACATGGCAGTGTTCGGGCAAAGCGAGTGCGAGAGAGGAGGAAGAGGGATATCCGCAGCTAAGAAACAGAAGGGCGTATCCGGTATCATTTAACATCTACTCAAGACGTGACATGCGCCCTTCTGGTCCGCATCGATAGAGACATAGAATTTTGCCGGTGAAAGTCAGGCGAGGGAGCGTCCCGTGTGTGTGCACACCCGAAAGCCCTCGGCGCCCCCCTCCCCCGCCCGCACTTCGTTCTCCTCGACTCGGCGCTCGCTGAATAGTACAGAGAAGCCCCCGTGTCTCTCCCGGTAACTATATACGCGTCGCGTTCCCACACACGCCGGGGCGGTGGATGCGCGAACTGTGCAAAGACGTACTTGTCTCCCCGGCACGTGTGCGCTACGTGCGCCGTGTGCGAGCGCACACTAGAGTGCTTTAACACACGGTGCAACGTCGTCGTCCATCCGCGGCTACAGTTCGCAGACTAGACCAGGTGGATCCACGAACGTACACGGACGGGTTTGGCCCCGACGCTCCTAACTCAGCGCGGATCGGCCCGAGCCAGGATTCGCGTGAGTATTCGTTATTCATAGTTGAGGCAATCGCACGGAGGAATAATTCAGCCAGACGCGTTCGCGTCGGACTAAAGAAGATGATAAATAATTGTTTTTAAACTCCCGACTGCAAAAAAGAAGTTGGAACTGAAAAGTTTTTAACGGACATGAGAAACGACCCAGTCGGTGACCAAAATCTGTAATGAATGCTATTCAGAGACCGTAGACTTTTCGGGAAAAAGCTTAGTTTTATCCGAAACATCAACCGGTTTTAAATGGCATTGATTCGAAAAATGCATCTGTCTCTCTCGCACTTATATGTCACGTGGTACATCTTTCACATGACCTTAAAGAAATGACTACTTATTAGAACAGTATTTTTGTAACAAAAACCGACGATAGACAGATTAAACGTAAGGAAATAACTTCGAAAGGGATGAAATAATTAATTACGTAACAATAATTAATATTGTTTTTTTGTAATTAATGATACTAATTTATTAATCGTTTTCGCGACAGTCCAGAAGTCCACAGTTCTTCTATATTCCTCTGGATGATCCCCTCTTTTTGAATTCTTTTTGATTCGAAAAATGCATCTGTCTCTATCGCCCTCATATGTCACGTGGTACATCTTTCACATGGCCTTAAAAAATGACTACTTATTAGAAAAGTATTTTTGTAACACAAACCGACGATAGACAGATTAAACGTAAGAAAATAACTTCGAAAGGGATGAAATAATTAATTATGTAACAATAATTAATATAGTTTTTTTGTAATTAATGATACTAATTTATTAATCGTTTTCGCGACAGTCCAGAAGTCCACAGTTCTTCTATATTCCTGTGTATGACCCCCTCTTTTTGCCGTAGCAGGCAGACGGGAGTTAATAAACGAGGGAAAAAATAAATAAATTATGATTCATATGCGCGAAGTGTCGTAAGCGATTTTTTTTTCCGGCGGAGAACAGAACGATTTTCAATCTCGAGCCGTGGAGGAAAAACCGTACCGACTTTCTTTCGACGTTGACACACACCGCGCACGCGCAGAGACAGAACGGCGCTCCAGCGTGTTATGTCACAAACGAAACGTCCCCCGAAGTTGGAAGTTTGCGGCTCAACGACCGACCGGGTAGAACGAGGAGCTCTCGCAGCGCAGAAACGTACGAGTTTCTATCTTCGGTTAGAGTAGTCGCAAGAGAGAGGGAGAGAGAAGTTCCCGGTACGGATAATCTCGGATGGACACTCGACTGCGACGACTGCGCTTACGTAGGAAGCGGCCGAGGTCTGTGCACTCGATGGGATTCACTGTAGGCAGTGCGGGAAAGCCCGTATTCGCAATCCCGTCCGCCACCGTCCAGCATCCCCATTGGCTAACGTCTGAAAAATTTTTCGTTTCTTTTCCTCCAATCGATATTCCTGCGAAACTCTCGATATGTTGTTGTGTGTGAACACAACAAACAGAAATTGTTTCAACGTCGTACGAGTTTGAATTATTATTAAAAAATATCTGTCAAAATTTGGCCGGTAATGCAGTTTTATTATTAAAAAATATCTGTCAAAATTTGGCCGGTAATGCAGTTTTAAAACAAATAAATAAATGAATAAAATTGTTGACCCTTTGGAAAATTGTGATTTCATTTCCGCAGCGGGAAAGCTTATAAGCAGAATCCCGTCCGACACCGTCCAGCATCCCCATTGGCTAACGTCTGAAAATTTTTTCGTTCCTTTTCCTCCAATCGATATTCCTGCGAAACTCTCGATAATATATGTTGTTGTGTGTGAACACAACAAACAGAAATTGTTTCAACTTTGGCCGGTAATGCAGTTTTAAAACAAATAAATAAATGAATAAAATTGTTGACCCTTTGGAAAATTGTGATTTTATTTCCGCAGCGGGAAAGCATGTATGCAGAATCCCGTCCGCCACCGTCCAGCATCCCTATTGGCTAACGCCTGCAAACTGTTCTTTTATATTCCTCCAATCGATATACCTGCGAAACTCTCAATAATATATATCGTTGTGTTTAAACAAAACAAACAAAAATTATTTCGTCGTCATACGAGTTTCAGTTGTAAAAAAAAAATTCGTTACAATGATCGATTGGTTGGCAATGCAGTTAGAAAATAAATAATAATTAATTAATAAGCGAATGAAATTGTTGAACCGTTGGAAAATTGTGATCCCTATCGGTTAACGTCTGCAAAAATGTTCGTCTCTATTCCATCCATGGATATTCCGGCGAAACTCCCGATAATATATATTGTGTTTAAACAAAATAAACAAACATTGTTTCAACGTCGTACGAGTTTGAATTATAAAAAAAATATCCGTCACAATGATAGATTGTCCGGCAATGGAGTTTGAAAATAAATAAACAGACGAATAAAATTGTTAACCCGGTGGAATATTTTGATTTCATCTCCGTAGTGGGAAAGCCCGTATAAGCAATCCCGTTCGCCGTCGTCCAGAATCCCTTCCACCTCACGTCTGCAAAACGTTCGTTTCTATTCCCAATCGATATTCCTGAGAAACCCTCGATAATATACATCGGGTTCGAACAAACCAGACAAAAATTGTTTCATGGTCGTACGAATTTGAATTATTAAAAAAAATATCCGTCGCAAAAATGATCGACCGAACGTTCAAAAAAAATATATAAATAAATAATGGATTGAATTCGTTAACCCGTTGGAAAATTGCGATTTTATCTCCGCAGCATCAAAGCCCACATACGCAATCCCTACCACCTGAAGTCTGCAAAATATTCGTTTATATTCCTCCAATCGATACTCGTGCAACACTCTCCATAAACAAAACAAACAGAAATCGTTCCATCGTCGTACGACTCTGAATCATAAAAAAAAAAAATCTCGCCACAATGATCGATCGGCCGGCAAAAAAGCAGTTAGAAAAAAAAAAGTAAATAAACGAATAAAATTGTTAACCCGTTGGAAAATAGTGATTTCGTCTCCGCAGCCTTAACGCGAGAGAGCACACGTCGCTGGTCATATAGAGGCCTGTCTGAGGGACGGCAGGCAGTGTCTGAGAGGAGTTTCCACGACGATTGGCGTGTACACTTAGTGGATATACCCGTCGCGCATACGGCTCGTACAGCGTCGTTCGAGTATGTGCTCGTTGACTCGACGAGACGAACTCGCCTAGGCTGCGGCGGTGCCGCAGCCTGTGCAGAGCGCGCGGGGCAAGAGAGCTGCTTGGCTGGTTGCTCGCCTGGCTGACTGCGTACTCGTTCGGCTCCCTCGAGCCACGTTGCCGTTGCGTAGGTGTTCTCGGGATCCCGCGAGCGCCGAGCGGGCGGCAACGTCGCACTCGCCCGCTGCCCGCTGTTTCTGCACCGTAGCTACCCGTCCTCGTCCTCGCCGGCCACCGGCGAGAAAGACACCGAGGACGGAGAGAGGAGAGTACACACTCCCGAGTCGAAAGATCAAATCAGCGGGAGCAGCGGCAGCGAGCATCAGTAGCAGCCAGCCAGCCAGCCAGTCAGCTACTCGCCAGATACCGTAACAGGGTCGACGGATTAAGAAATTTGGCGGCATCGTATCGCGGTACGTAAACCCAGCGAGGGACGTCTGCAGCTCAGACCGGGACGCAGAGCATACTTGGAAAACACGATGTTTAGTATAGTCTTTCTGGGAAGGAAAAAAAATCAATAAATAAAGTGCACATGGGAACAGACTTCTCGGAATTCCTACTACGAGGGCACCTTTTTTTCTTTGTTTGTCAAAGTTAACGATATTTTCACATCGTCCGAGAATGATCGTTTCGGTGGAATTTTTTTTTCGAGCGTTATTCTTTCCCGACGAATAAACTACCCTCTCGGTTTAAATACGACCCCACTCGACGTTTACGAATTTATCGATTTACTCGATGCCTGGAGGGTGTCACGGAGATATATATATATATATATATGTTCTGTTTGTGTATTTATGTACACACACACTTACAGTTAATGGTATTTACTATGTGGAACTACGTAGTACAGGCGAGCGACTGACTGTAATGCTCGTAGGGGCGAATGTGCCCTTTACCTTCGTGGCGCATAAACCCGACGAAGGGCAGCGTTTACAACGCAATTACCCTCCTCCTGTTCCCGCCACCTGCATTTCTCGTCTCTGCGCTCTATATACAAATATGTATCTGTGTGTATGTGTATATTTACCGACAGCCATATAGGACGTTGAACGTTGTACACTATGGGATTGTCTATAGCATGCCGTGCAGTGCTCTGCATACGTGTATATATGTATATATGTATGTATGTATATGTATATATATGTATTTATCTGTGGTGGAGAGGCCACGACGTCACGATTAACAATATATATTGTCTCGTCGTTAATCGTCCGTCGAAATGTGCCCGACACCTTAACAGGCTGAAACCGAGTCTGCCGGAGTGCGGTCGTTAATTGTCGTTACATTGTATTTGAAAATTTCGAAATTGGCATGTATTCCACTTGGCTCGGGAAACTGGCTAAAATTTCCGTTAGAAATTCGCGGATGATTTAGCGTAAGAAAAATAAAGTGAAGCAAAAATAAAGCGAATATGTTTCCCAAACATGTTACGCGACGATGTGGAAGGGTGGCGCTAGCTTTGCATACACGGAGAAACTGAATGAAAACGGAAAGTCTGTTAGGGAGCTTGCGTCGTTATTATTGCATTGTGCGCCATCCCCGGGAGCTTCGAGATTTGCATATTGGGACACGAGGCGCTATCCTTGGCAAAGAATTTTGATGTATCTTACCGACGAAGGTGCAAACCGGCGGAGATGAAGATTTCTCGGATCAACGTTGGAGTTAACTCGATTAATGGCAAAAATGAGAACTTAGGGGTGGAGGACGCAGGTCGATGACCGTTTGTCAATGTGTATAATTATCATTACAAAACTAGTGTAAGATGATAACTGTATAAATGCATAGTTTTGACAATGAATTTATTTTACTACTACCAAAAATATTAATGTTCGTGACGTTGGTTTGAAAAAGTAGTGTTCGATCGATGTTTGTCAATTATTCTTTAACGTGATGAATTATCGATCGATATTTTGCACTCAGAAATAATTAACTACTTTACTTATCGCAATGAGCAGTCCACAAATATCCGAGGTGCGAGATTTTCTTAATATGCAATATTCATCAATAATTCGATGTAGTATCTTACGGAGAGAAGTGCAAACGGGCTGCGGTGAAAATTTGCCGTTCACGCTAATTCGATTAATGGGAGAAATAAAAACATGAATATTCATATTATTTGGTGGGAAAATACTGTTTGATGCATATTTGTCAATTATTCTTTGTCATCGATCTGTATTTTGCAGTAAGAAATAATTAAGTACTTTACTAATCACAATGAGCAGTCCACACATATACGAAGTGCAAGATTGTTTTTGCACGCAATATTGATCAATAAGTTGATAAATTGTTTATCAACGATCATTGCCAAATATCAATTTCATGACATTTTCACGAACCAAAAAAAATAATTGAACAATACGAATATTTCCACAGGACGGCCATGTTTGATTTATATCCAGAATACATTACTGTGGACGAACCCTTGCGAGCTCGAGATATCGAATCATTAATATTAAATAATAATGAAATATTAATCAAGAATTCGATATATCGTTTAGCAATAATGATTGTCAAGTATCAGTTACATGAAATTTTCACGAAAAAAATCAAAATAAAACAAAAACTACGAGTATTTCCACACGACAGCTATATGCTTCATGTATATCTAGGCCATATTACAGTAGACGAACCCTTGCGAGCTCGAGATATCAAATGAATAATATTCAATAACAATGAAATATTAATCAACAATTCGACGTATGGTTTATCAATAATAAGATCGCCAAGTATCAATTTCTTGAAATTTTCACGAAAAAAAATGAAAATAAAAACTACGAATATTTCCGCAGGACAGCTATGCTTGATTTATATCCAGGACACAGTACAGTGGACGAGCCGTTGCGAGCTCGAGATATCGAGGAGAAACATCGGGGGTATCAGTGAGTGCAGCGAATAAACGGAAGAGCGAGTGAGAGCGAACGAAAATGGTGTTAGACAGGAGGAGAGGGAGGGGGAGGTGGGAACAGTGCGAGAACGGACGGGGCAAGCCAGCGGGAGAGTCGAGGCAGAGCCAGCAGGAATGGACTGAGGCAAGATGGAGCTGTGGAGGTTGGGGGACGGGAGATGGCCTACCGCGGGCTCGCGATCAATATACCAAAATACGCCGGCAAGCCGTCACACAGACACGCACGTATACTCGACCGCAGCTGGTAGGAGAGACGACACGAGAGAGAAACGAGGAGAGTGCGCGGGCGCGTGCACACGCGGACGGTAGGCACGCATACAGGAAGTATCGTCGAAACGCGAACCGCCCAAGCCGCGTGAACTTATACTGTATATACACTCCGTATACATATGCACACACACACATATACAGCGCATATATTACATATTGTTAAAATGGGAGTGCACTAGTGTTGAACAGCAGTACGGGCTTCCCCTTTACTTGTATTGAATCGAGGATATATTGATAAATAGACGCGTGTACACACGTACACGTGTACGATTCTGAATAGGGGAAGAAGGTGGAGAGAACGCAGTTGTAATATCCAATGCCAGGCAAACGCAAAGTCCAGTCGAGACTCTTCGCACTCGAAACAATCCACGATCCGTCACGCAGCACCGAAGAATATACTGCAATGAAACAAATAACAATTGCGGAGACGTGGAAACGAGGACATTGTTGTTATCGTCGTCGGTGGGCGTGCATAATACGATTCTTTAATCTCCCTCCAGTGAAACAAAATGCATCCGGTCCGTCCACTTCCTTATCGACGAATTTACACCGAAGCAGTGGTCTAATTTCGTAATCGTGTCGTATTCGGTAATCGATTCCGGCGCCGTTGCGGAGCCGACTTTACTCGCGGGTTTGTTCGCCGTACGACCTTTTTTCAACAGAGAGAATATAGCCGGTCTCGAAAATCGTCCAGCTTATTCTCCTCGCCCAAAGTTTATTATAGACTGCGATAAGAAAATTGGGTTGGTCGTACCGGGGGGGATCGAAGGGGGGTATGTAACGTGTTTCCAGGTGCCGCTGTGCAGAATTCGAGATCGATGCCCTCTCTGCATCGAGGCCAGCCAGCCAGCCAGCCAGGCTTGCACGCCGAGGCGAGAGATCGCTCTACGACGGGCTTCTCTTCGTTCCCTCCGCTCAGACAAATGTGTACGACAACGTACGAAACGAGAGTACAGAGTGTATTGTGCTATACGCTGCCGGCTATTCGATTCTCCGCTTTGTATTTCGTTATATACATATATATATATCCATATACATATATATATATATATATATATGTATATATGTGTGTATATATATATGCCGGGAGAGCAGTAGCCAGCAGAGGCAGAAGCACCGGCCGAGCATCACGCGGGGTCACGGGCTTCGTGCGCGCCGTTCCCCGCCATCTTGAGTCAGCGACGAGCCTCGCTCTCTCCCTCTCCCTCTCGCCGCTCGGCTAACCGTAGCTTTTCAATCGAACGAAATTTACGCCTGTGTATTTCAGAGCCTTCCTACCTTCAAACAAATGTTTTCGAACTTCACGACTGCAATTCTTGCGGTAATTAACGCTACGTATAATAAACGTCCGTGGCAAGCCCGTGTACGACGAAACGCGCTGCGTAGACGGCTTTCGTCCCTTCCCCTACCGCGCGCGCGGCGTAGTCGCTCACTCGGTTTCCTCCTCGCGATTATGCGGGAAGCAACGAACCGATCAGAGTTCGACCAAGTTCAAGACTGTCCCCGCGGACGAATCTCAACCCGCAGAAAAACCGCGTCTACGCTCGCGGCTCTTCGTCAAGTTATCCGTTGTGAAAGATGGGACGATTAAATTAGTGTCGAACGAATATAACGATAAAGTAAAAATGATAATTTATCGAAAGCCACTGCACTATTCGGGGGAACTGGCGGAACACGTTGAGAAATACGTTTATCGCCCCGATGGTCAAACAACCTCCACGGTAGACCAGCCGACTTTTCACCAAGGTACAAATTGCGAAGTTAAGGTTGATGCGATTACACTTTTATTTTTAGCCATACGGACGATAAATGTCCGATCTAAAAAAAAGAAAGGGAAATGGCTTTAACGGTAAAGCCCCTTAAGAGGGTGAACCGATAGGACGAGCACGTTTCGGACGGCGGAAAGAATTATGCAAAAAAAAAAAGCGGAGGGTGTGGTCACCAGCTTCAGCCGTATACTCGCCGAGCATTACCGAAAATAGCCAACGATTCACGAGGCGAAGTTTCTTTTCCGAGGCTCGACACTCCGCACAAAGCCATATATCTATCCCAGTTAAATTTAATTAAGCCCCTCCGTCCCCCTTCCGGCCCTCTTAAGGTGTACCCGCTTCGGCTTTCTATTCATAAATATATCTCCAATATAAACACAACTCTCGAGAGTCGTGTCCATCGAGGTTGTAAACTTCCGGGAAATTCGTGAGAAATAGTTTCTATGGATTATACAAGGTTACCGATATAAAATATATCGGCAGTCGTAATTTTTCGGGAGTCCTCGATTCCAGTAGAATATTCGTGGGTCATTGCAGCGGAGAAATAGGCAGAGTTTACAAGGCGCGTTAAGTTATATTGGGGTCGAGGAGCCGCGGGTTGAGCGACACTGGTCCGTGTCACCGTTACAGTTCCATCTCCCTCCCTGGCCCTCTCTCTCTTTCGCCGTTGCCCCTCGCGCGCTGGCACAGCGCCTGGCACCGTCTCTGGCCTCTTCTCGCCCCTACCCTCGATCGCAGCGGGAGAGGCAGAGGGGGCAGAGGGAGAGAGAAAGAAAATGCCACTCTCCGCTGAGCTTCTCTCTCCGTCGCACCAACGCGTATACCGAGATCCCAACGGCGCGTAATACCCACGTACGGTGGATTTCGAATATCCTGCAGTCGTTGGAGCGAGAAGAGAGGATATACGAGATGAGGGCCCGGAGAAGAACGGGAGATGATCCTCGTCTCTCACGGTGGACGGGATAATAGCGTGGAAAAATTCGAACCGATCTCGGAGAGCGAGCCACGGTCGAGGAGAACTGAGCGGGGAAGGAAGGAATTCGAAGATTTGTCCCCTACAGCGGAGCCCCGGTTTGAGCGACACGGGCGAACGATAACTCGGTAGCGTCCTCGACGAGACTCAAAATGGCGTTTGTGGACGTTTATTATTACACACGCGAAGAATGCTTTGAGGAAAGGGGGGATAGGGCAACGACGATGACGAACGTTTCTAGACGATAAGAACTATGAGAGAGAGCATAATATGCAAAGTTTACGTAGCTATCTCGAGGAAAGCACGAGGTGCGAGCGGGTGAGGCTCGCTCGAGAAGCGAGCGACGGAGCCCCGGGTTGAGGCGCACTGTCGAACAATAACTTCGTCCCGCGGTGAGCTCTCAAAATGGCTGTCCTCCGCCTATTATTACTTCGGGGAAAAAAAACAAACGTGGCCGAAGGGGCTACGGGAGAGAATGAGAAGAGAACGCGAAGGGGGCACAGAAAGAGAGGAGATACGAGAAGCAGCCAAGGCCCCACCTCACGCTTTATGCATCGAGCGTGTGTGTTGTATCCTTCTCTCTGTCTCTCTCTTTCTTTCTCTCTCTCTCTCTTTCTCTCTCTCGGATTTCTCGGGATACGTCCTCATCCGAAAACATTTGTGACACGCACGTCGCAGCTCCGCGCCCACGTTCCGACGATATTACTCGGAAATTTCGTGCAGACTGGACGTGCAAAAAAAGAAAAATAACTCGACAATCTACATAGTTTAGTACAAAAAGATATCTCGTTATCGGAAAAAAAAAATCGAAAAAACGTATGTAGTTTGGCAGCGAAGGCTCGGCCCTAAAGGAGGCGGCTCGACGCCCTTCGCAGACTGCGCTGCACACTAAACCCACCCGGATCGAAGCTGCACGATACAATGTTAAGAAAAAAAAATGTAACTTTGTCTCGATTGTAGAAAATTTTAACTATAAATTCGTGCAGTTTTGTGGGTAGTAATATTATGGTTCTGTTTCTATGTAACGTCTTTTCTACGCTGCGAAATCGCGCTTTCTGCATATAGAACAACGATACGCAGTATATAGTTAATCGTAACAGTCACTGACCTGATGAATAACAAGTCATAAATTATGAAAAATCGCAAATTCGATGTTGCCGACAAAAAAAAAAAAAATCTGACATTTATTCATTCGAGTATATAAGCTGTTGTCGACATAATAAAGTTTGAAAATAATGAGTTACAAAAAAAATATCTTTCTCAGCTTTTTATGGTAAAAAATCAAACGCAATGTGCGAACTGGAATGAAAATAAAGTTTCTTCGATGTGCATTGTGGAATTGACGGTATTTTCTTTTGTCAGCGGAAAAATATGTGGAAAATGTTTCTGTCCCAAAAATCTCCTGTAGCAAATAATTGAATAAATATTGTTTTTTTTGCTCACCGTTTGAAATGCTCTCTTATGCGATCCTCTCGGATGTTTTCCGGCAGATTTCCAACCCACAGGTGACGTGTCTCTCTAACCATTTTGCTCCGAACTCTTCATTTGGGATCGGATGTTGTGTTATCGTTTGGCGGCACTGTACAACGACACACAACTCGTCACCGATACGACAACAATAATAATAACTAATAATAACGATCCTGGAGGGGGTTTTTATGCCCACGAGGCGCACAGAGTGTAGAGAAATTATATATTTAAATATATATATATATATTTATGTATGCGTATATATATATATATATATATATCAAACACACAGGTATGATATTGACACGGACACAGAGGAGATCGTCGTCGTTAACCACGGCACCCACACCCACAGGCGTCGACACACGGCACAATTCAGTGACGCGGACTCGTATCTCACTGTACGCTCTCTTTCTCTCCCTCTCTCTCTCTCTCTCTCTCTCTCTCACTCGCTCTCTCAAACTCCGTTCAATCTCGCTCTTTGCTCTCTTTATCGGTTCGCAATATATCTCTCACTCAATTAATTTTTTTTTTATCTCCTGGTTATACGCTCGACAGCGAGGTAGAGACCAAACAAGAAAAACTCGTGTTTCTTTTTTTTTGTTTTAAATACGTTATTACAGAATACGAATATTCCACGGAAAACACACGAAAGCTTCTTTTCTTTTATATCCAGTGAGAAGAGAATAATTTTCTCGTGTTTTTAAAAATTTATATTATTTTATTCTTGTATTTCATTAAAATTTTAATTTTTTTTTGTTTATTATTTTTTCATTACGACACGAAACTCGGTGAAAAATGTAACACACTCTCCGGGGCTTGAGACACACTAATCACTGGGGGCTGTGTGGGGCAAGGTGGTGACCCCGCGAACGGGGCTCGTCGTGGCAGCAGCGCCGAGCAATCGGTGCGAGGCCCAAACCCTCGCGATAAAACAGCGCCGCGTACGACGTAGAGTCGTTGGACGACGACGACGTCGGGACAACACCACCAGCACTGCTAGAAATGCTTCGTCTGGTGTATACGTCGTTCAGTAGTATTACCGTTGCCGAACAACGCCACATGGTACAGCACACACTAATATACGAGGGTGGCCCTAACAACACACGTAACACCACTGCCGGGGACACGGAACGACGGCGAGCCGTCCCATCCAATTCCCAACATCACTCGCGAAATTCTGAAGACGACGA
>JAPYZD010005419.1:0-13736 GCA_030522725.1 Ichneumoninae sp. B BG-2022a | reverse complement strand
CGCGTAAAAGAGGCGAATATGACCCAGGCCGATCAGCGCGCAGATCGACGACAGACGGACCGGGCCATATTCACCCCATTTACCCGTCGACACATCCGTTGCCAGATATTCGACCCTCTATCCCATCTCCCGAGGTTAACTCGATGTTAATTTGAATTTCCGGATATTTATTATTAATTAGTAGCCGACTAAAATAAGAACCTTCATTCAATCTATTCACTGAATTGCGAATCGCCTGCCCGGTGTTCATTTCCGTGAGATCTCTATTTCTTTCAGAGACGTAATACTTCTCATCGCAGCACCGGGCGTTCATTATTCCCTCTGCGATGAAATCCCTCCGGTAATCCTTTGTCCATGTTATCCTTTATTTATATATCTCGATCATTCATTCCCTTTTACCGTCGTCCACTGTAAATCAAAGGCCGAACATCTCTGGACGACCGGCCACGCGGCTCCTTTGGATTCGCAGCAGGTGGCGAGCACTCGGGATCATTAGGCAAGCTGCCGCGCACCGGAGGAGCCGAAGGAGAACGTTGCGGCGTCGCGGTTCTGAAACTGCTAATTGTATCTGGCACTAAACATCCCCCTCCATTCCCAAACTGTTTCATCCCTTGTCCGCGGGTGCTCGACGCCGACCGCACTTCGATATCAAGGGGTTCCACCTCTTCCCCGACGGTAATAATGGATTCTCGCCGGTCTTTTGTTATCCCCTCGAATCCACTTGATAGAAGAGCAATTGATATTAATTTCAATTGCATTGAAATATTTCTCCGCCCTCGACCGAAAGCGGGACTCGGAACTCCGGCTTTTATTACCACCTCTTTGTGCTCTTCTTTATTTTTGGGCACTTGTTTTATATCCTCAGTCGTAGCGCAGTAGATCTTAAATCAGGGATGAAAGGCGCGTGAGAAAATTCTTAATGCATCGTATAAGACATTTTCGTTGTACGTGAGGATGTTGAGCCCGGGGAGCATCATTCAACGGGGAGAACCCTCGCTCGAGTCCTCATGGCCCATCCCTTTTTGGCCCGCGTCACAAAAGCTCCGGGAGAGGAGCGAAGCTCTTTCTCTCGCTTCTATCCATTATTCCGCTCTCCTACCTTCCACAATATCCCCGGGGCTGTTCACTGGAATTCCAATGCTCGTATGTACATTACTGGGCGACAGGGCGAATGCGAAATATAAAACGCCACGGAGTATCGTCAGAATTCCGAAAGTGACTATTGCGAATTCACCTCGCATTATGTATTCCTTATTATCCGTAATTCCATTATCGGGGAATGCGCTCAAAGGAAAATAATCGATGGATCAACATTCTTTTTTTTTCGAAACATTAAGACTCTCGAGTTTTCCGCGACCCATAAAACTTTTCAATGCGGGAGGGTGGGGCAATATGGACCGCCTTTGCCAATTTCTCACGGGAGATAGAAAAAAAGTCTCATCTCAAATGGAAGACGCGGATCTGTGTTGCACCGCTGCTCTTATTTTTCTTACTTCATCTTTTCATCTGGTTTACATCGCTGAGGCGTCGTAAACTGAGTTTGGATTTTACTTTTCTGTCCCGGAGCTACAAACGCCAATGGGAACGCGATACCGCGAAGAGGAAGAGGGAGACGAATAAAAGTCTTCACAATGGTCGATTGTTGTTGGGATAAACTTTGTATGGGCAAAGGTCAGCTGCACCATTACAGTACGGGACGAAGTACTCGACGGAAAGTTGGAGCTAACTTCGGAGACAAAAATATGAGGATTATTTCCAGATTCGTACAGCAATCGCTGGACAAGTTCGCCGTTTGGAATTCCAGATATTCTCAGCTCTCCTCTTGGTTCCACTGACAGAATAGAGGTGGAGAGTTTGGTCCGGTCCATGTTTCATGGATTCACGTGAATTTTGGGGTGGTCCATTTTGAACACTCTTCACCCAACTCTGAGAGAAGGATCTGAGCGAAATTACCATAAATCTGGTAAAAACCGACAGGATTTTCAGATATGTGGGAACCATAGTGACATTCTGGCAAAAATTTGTATTGAACTTATCACACTCTGCCAGAAAATATGATAATTTTCGCTATCGCAGATATTACTCTAATATCCCGTAATTAATGCTGGCATATAGTAACTGGTTGCGCAACTATCGCGAACCGTTTATATGTTATAATCATCATATGTCAATTTTTTTATATGCATACATACACAAACAAATTTGATCGATGTTATACTTTAGTTTCTATCCTCGAAATTCTCAGTATATTAAGGACTTGTGAAACGACTCAGTCGGTAACCCAAATCTACAATCTACGATGAATGCGATTCAGTAGACTTTTCGGAAAAAAACACAGCATTAGCGGATGTACAATTTAATACCGCGTTCGATGATGCTTCCCTTTTATCCGAAACGTCAACCGGTGTAAAATGGCATGGTTGGAAAAATGCATCTATCTCTCTTGCACTCATATGTCACGTGGTAAATCTTTCACATGTCCTTAAATGACGTTCATTTCATCTATGTGGAAATTTTATAGGTACATTTGTACAACGGCCGGATACGCAAAATGTTACCAACCCGCCTTCTGGAAAAAATGCCCATATTGGTTGGGTAAAAAATGGCTATGGCTCGTGTGAGAATTTCACATATCGCCAGTGCGTTGTAACAAAAAAAATTGTAAATTTAATGTACCGGACTGGAAGTTTTAATGCAAAAACTGGTACAGGAAATTCAATATACAATTATGATGAAATTCCAAAGTACCTTTTCATTGAAATTAAAGTAAATTATGAAAATTAAAGTACTTTCATAGTAAAGTTAAAGTAAATTATTAAAAATACAGTATTTCGAATGTTTTCAGTGTTTAAGACACTGAATATTAATTTTCCATCGCAATTGTACATTAAATTTAATATACCAGTTTTTGCATAAAAACTTCCAGTCCGTTACATTAAATTTCATACAAATTTTTTGTACAGTGTCGTAGCGCCGGTATAACATGTTGCCTGGTCGCAATATACAATATGACCCGGCAGTGGTTCCGAGATCCCTCTCTCACTGTATATTTGTCGGTCTCGTCGCGAATCACCTAAGAAAAACATGAAACACATTTCTCCGTCCCGTTTCCCGACGAATATCAGCGCCGACGCCTCACCGGGGAACAGTTGTCGAGTATGCGTCATGCAAATTGATATTGCTGGACAACCCGTCGGGTGGGTGGATACCATGACGATCGGGTTAATCAGGATTCGTAGCGGGAGGCGAGAGACACGATGCCCGAATGACATTCCATTTGGAGCGCGGAGCCGGAGCCACTTTCATTACCGGATAGGGCACGTCCGGACGGAGACACGTGAAAGAGACAGCTCGATGGAAGTGGGGCAAAGACCGATAGAGACAAAAAGTGTTCGAGAGAAATTGGCGGGAACGACGGAGAAAGACGGATAAATGGAAGCCGGAGGGAGGATCGCGCGGTGCGATGCTGAGGTTGCAACGGTGGGGAAGGAGTGAGGAGGAAGATTTAGTAAGGTAACGTATACGGTCGGTGCGAGGGACGGATTGAGAAAAAGAGAACGACACGGAAGGAAGCCGGCTCCTGATGGTGGATGAAGAACGGGATTGGGAAGGGGGTTGGAGGGGCGGAGAGGAGTTGCGGTGGAGGGGTCGGAAGGACTGGCGGGCAGGACAGTGGATGAAGGAGAGAGGCTCGGAGGAGGAAGGATGAAAGAGAGTTAATTTGGTGTTATATAGGAGAGTCGAGATTCGAAGGAGATTACTGGAACGCTCGGACTGCGACCCGAAATGCTGGCTAGCTACTGGCGTCGCTGCCTGGTTCTCTTCGTTTCTCCGTTGGGTTCTCTCTTTCGCCGTTGTTTCCGGCTGCATCGCTCCGCAGACTTCTTCTCCCCGATGGGGGGCTTTCCTCGGGCGAGATTAGAGATGACCTCCGACCGTTGCCCCCTTCACGGACCTTAAGTCACGGCCACACCGGTATTAAACTTAGCCACCGCGCCCGACTCGCAGGTAACCGGGGCGGAAAGGGGTTTAACCTTCGCCCGAATGCCGCGGGATCATTTTCGTTTTTGGTAATTTGCTAATTATGACGGATTAATTAGAGAGAAGGTAAATTCAAGCGATGGAGGTAAAAGGCGCCGGCGCCGCCAGGTTCGATTGTTCAGAGGAACCAACGGAGGGAAGTGCTCCGGGTGTCAAAAAAAAAGGAACGTGACGGAGGAAAAAAGAAATGTCTTGGCTAGCGGCGGCTGCTGTGGTTTAAACGACGCTCCGCTGCCCGCCACCGGGCGTCTGGCTTATCTATGAAATATGTATGAAAGCCCCGGACATGTTGTCCCAGAGAGGAAAACGATGGTGGAGAAGCTTGGAGGAAAGATATATAATTTTGGGAGAGCGTGGAGCAAACGCGAGTCTCGCTGTGTAACGCGCGCCTATGAGCGCCAACTTTAATCAGTTTTAAATCGAGTTTAAAAGTTTAGCCAGGCGTTTCTCGCGGAGACAATTGGTCGCTGCATGTTCCTCTCTTCCTCCTTCGCCGTCCCTCGCCCAACGTCTTCTATCGCCATTCTCCCATCGCTATCTCTCCAATCCGCCGCCTCTGTTTCTTCTTCTGTCGTTCGCTACTCGTTCTACCGCACCGTCTCCTTCTCGCACTTCCCTTCTGAAGTTCCCTTGATAGCTTCGGAAAACCAGTCGGCCGCCTTTTCACGACAGCCACGAGGAAGATTCGCGGACTCCGCTGCTCTGGCTCCCGCACGTACAAACGGCGCCCAAACGGCGTCGTTCTCGGACAGAGCGAGAACGAGATAGAGAGATATCCGACAAACTTTATGGAACCACCCAGTGGCTCCTCGTCGACGTCGTTGTGGTAGTTCGTCGACGTACTCTCGACGCTCTTGTAGACCCGGTTAAATTGGTTTTATTTCGGAAACAGACCGGCCGTATAAACTTCCGGCTCGTCGGAGGACCTCGCAGCTTGAGAATGACAAATAAAAGCTCCGCTCTATCCGTACGTTTCTGGCGATATCGCGCTTCGTTCCTTCGTTATTGTTTCCCAGATCGGCGTGTGTTCGACCGCTCGATGGTATTATGCAGCAGACTTGCAGTTTTAAGTGAAAAGTTTTCTTGAAGTTGGAGCGCTCATAGTCAAATGAGTGCTTTGCAAAATCGTTTACATAAATCTCTTTTGCACAGATCGCCGTTTCTTAATGGTGGGGGGTGGTGGGGGGCATTTTGATAGCAATGGTTGAGGCCTAGGTATCGCTTGATATACAGGTTCGAAGCTCCTTCAACTTTAAAAAAATTTTCTTATGCGTCCCTAATAATGTTGTAATATTATTTTAGAAAAAAAATCTAATACCGTAGTCTGGAAATAGACATTTTTTAAAAAAGAATGTAACTTTTCATGCGGCACCATATGCAGCTCATGCTAATACTTCCGGCTCGTCGGAGGACCTCGCAGCTTGAGAATGACAAATAAAAGCTCCGCTCTATCCGTACGTTTCTGGCGATATCGCGCTTCGTTTCTTCGTTATTGTTTCCCAGATCGGCGTGTGTTCGACCGTTCCATGGTATTAAGCAGCAGACTTGCAGTTTTAAGTGAAGAGTTTTCTTGACGTTGGAACGCTCATAGTTAAACGAGTGCTTTGAAAAATCGTTTACATAAATCTCTTTTGCTTAAGGGAATACGTCACAGATTGTCGTTTCTTAATGGTGGGGGGTGGTGGGGGGCATTTTGATAGCAATGGTTGATGCTTAGGTATCTCTTCATATACAGGTTCGAAGCTCCTTCAACTTTGTTAAATTTTTTTTATGCGTCCCTAATAATGTTGTAATGTTATTTTAGAAAAAAATCTAATACAGTAGTCTGGAAATATACATTTTTTAAAAAAGAATGTAGCTTTTCATGCGGCACCATATGCAGCTCATGCTAATTGATACAATTTTAAGCTCGTGTATGTCGGAATCCATGTGGGGGAAAAATTATTAGAAATTATTTACAAAAACCTTATTCCTTGCTTTATAACACTTGTGATTGTTAGTTCCAAAAGTAGAATAGTCGTTGTGTGACGTAGGGTAAAAGTGGTGAATATAGCCCGGTCCATATATCGTTGATTTACGTGTTAATCGAGATGGGCCATAGTCACCACTTTTACCCTATTCACTTAGCCGATTTCAAAAAATTTAGGACCAGTTGGATTAGTGCGAACCGCGCCGCCCTTCTCGATCGTTACGTTTGATCGATACGTGGCGATCGGCGGATACGACAGTCGACTTGTGTACCGCAGCTTGTACACTCGATGAAGATCCTCTATCTTGGCCCATTGCAAAAATGACCCGGAACGTCCTCGACTTTGGGGAATTGGGTTGATTTTTGGCAAAACGACTCTTCCACGCTCGAAGGGCCGAAAAATAAGTTCCTCGGGGTTTTCGTCCACTATCACAGGCCAAGCTCGTTGCGCGGACTTGCGCTCGCGGTCGTTAAGGGAAACGAAAGCGATTGAGGTAACGAGAGGGTTGTATATCGATGAAACTTTTCGGTAAACGTCGTCGTAAAACGATTTTATTTCGAATTGTTTTAAAGGGGGATTATTTGTCCTCGCCCGTGTAGACGGCGGTGGTACGAGTGAGCAGAGATAGTCGGAGCGAGTTTTGCGGGCTCGAGTGTAATCACTGCTCATCGGTACTCCGGTCACGATCGATCGGGTTTGACCGAGACCGCTCTTCTCCGCCGGTTATCTCGATATATTTTTTTTTCATTTTTTTTTTTCATGTCGTTATATTTATTAAATACAAATAGAAAATATAGGGAAGAACGGTCGAACAGTTCCGCTGCACTACGACAACGCACACCTTTTGCTGAGCCGATAAACCGCCGAGCCACCGTTTATAACGTACACAAAACATTCCCGAATTCGGACCGCGGCGTCGCTTTGTATACCCAACAGATGGATCGCATTCGGCAGAGTTGTTCGCGCCGTTTACGAAAATAATACCCTCATTTGACCGAGAGCACGAGGGGAAACTTTAGCCGGACGGGGTTCGAAAAGTCGTGGGGGTTGAACGAGAACTCGGCAGAACAATGAGGAGGCTGCACACTACTAATGCGGGGAAAAATGGTCCACCACAAAATTTGCCGAGTAAGTCATTGGCACTCTGGAGAAGGTACAATGGTAACCCATTTTGCCCCGCGGGACAAATTTTCTCGGACTCACCGGAATAATGAAATCCCTGTTTTTTGTCGACCCGCCCGTAAATGGAATTTTCGTTACTTTGTTATTGCGATGGTATGTTTGGATTCTGTTACATCGCAGTACATATAAATTTATTTTTTAAAATAAATGAAGAAAAACAATGGATGCAATGTCGGATGCAATAAAAAATATTGACTGGGATGGCCCGAGGCTCTTGACACTTGTGCGATGAACAAGTATAAGTGGGCGAAGGGAGGGAGACGAGAGAGCAGGATGAAAATATTGCTCTGCACGGAATGATTATTAAGAGGTTATGAATTTAGAGTCATTTTTCGATAATTTGTCGATTCATAAAGTTCGGACTCACCGGAATAATGAAATCCCTGTTTTTTGTCGATCCGCCCGTAAATGGAATTTTCGTTACTTTGTTACTGCGATGGTATATTCGGACTTTGTTAACTCGCTGTATGTAGAATTTTTTTTTTTTTATAAATAAATAAAACGTTATACGACGTATAAATTTATTTTTTAAAATAAATGAAGAAAAACAATGGATGCAATATCAGATGCAATAAAAAATATTGACTGGCATGGCCCGAGGCTCTTGACGCTTGTGCTATGAACAAGTATAAGTGGGCGAAGGGACGGAGGCGAGAGAGCAGGATGAAAATATTGCTCTGTACGGCAAATTTTCTCCGATGCACGGAATGATTATTAAGAATTTATGAATTAAGCGTTGCTTTTGTTACATCGTCTATGCATGACTTCGGACTCACCCGGATAATGAAATTCCCTGCATTTCCCGTATCAGCCGGTAAATGGAATTTTCGCTACCATGTTATTGCGACAGTATATTCGGATTCCGTTAACTCGCTGTATGTAGAATTTTTTTTTATAAATAAATGAAACGATTCATATGTATATGTCGAATGTAATAAAAAATTGCCTGCGACAGGCCTCGGCTGTTGCCTCTTGTGCGGAGAAAAAGTATGAGTGAAGGGGGGAGACGAGAGAGCAGGGTGAAAAGGTTTTCGTCAGTACATAGAACGAGTGGCTGAGCGAATGCGAGTGAGACGATATCGAGAAAACTTCTTGTATGAATAAAGTGTTGTCGAGATTCGTCGGAAAATATTTTTGGATGTTCTGGCCCGTGAATAAACCCGGCGGAAGGGTAATTCCAGCTCTCGTACCGATTCACCCGACTTCCGAATCGATTTTGCCATTATGCGACGAGGAATCTTTTCTTATTCTGCCCGAGTCGATGCCATATTGATTATGTGGGAATGACGAGCTGCCGTAAATAAACCCTCGGCAAACCCGTGCCACAGCTACGGGCGCACAACGACAACAGCCATTATTGTACACCCCAAAGCTTTCAGTCGATACATATTTAATCCGTCCCGGTAGTCACGCGAATACTCCGAAAATCCGGCCCATGTATTCACAATGGCACCTCGAACAGCCACGCAACTGGAGGAAGAATCTTGAAGATATCCTTCTGAGAGGAACGATTTACTCGACAGGTAAAATGTCATGAGTTGGGGATTGAAGCGTTTAAGAGAATGTCGGATAAACCGGGATTAAACGTCAAATTACGAATGCGGTAATATATTAACTTAATTTATATTTAAGTTAATATTTTAACTAAATTTGTATTTTAAGTTAATTGACTCTGACGCAGATACTTTTCAGCTTTTTTCGTAACATGAAAAGAATTCTACATAAAATTAAAACAAAAGAATTCTACACAAAATTAAATCGAAAGTTACCGTAAAATTGATTGCAGAAAAACGCTAACTGAAATTTTTTTGCATCATTCGTCTGTTTGAGGACGTTTGTTATATATTTTTTCTCGCAGATGGCGAATTTCCAAATTATTTTACTACTAGAACGACAGTTCTAGTAGTAAAATAATTTGGAGATTATTGTTTCTAGTAGTAAAACAATTTGTTTTCGAAAAATCCAAAAATTTCAAAATGTCATAAAATTCGAACGGTTAGATACATTTTGTCAATATTTAATACCAAACATTGTACAGTGTTAGTCCGTCTCCGTGTCAAATTTCAGCTCGATAACTTCATGTTTACTCGAATTAGACTGTTTTTAGTAATTTATTTTTAAAAAATCAAAATTCCATCAAATTTGATCTCTTGGATTGATTTCGGCTAAATTCAATATCAAAGATCTTTGATTACAGTACTATATATCTGTATCCAGTTTTAGGTCAATAGCTCAAAATCTACGCAAATTAGAGCTGTCACACCCATTTTCAAAAATGTCAAAATCGCGTAAAATTCGCATTTCTCGACATTATAGACTATTTTAAATACTCTGACATTAAAATCTCACTTCTGTTTTTACGCAAACATCGTTTCCTCTACGAGAAAGCAAAAAAACATCCGAAAATGTAACACATATCCAATCATGTATGCAATTTGTCAGATTCCATTTGAGAAAAAAACTTGCACACTATGAACTCCCCCTTACATTCCGTGAGTCACGAGGGTCATGCGAACTGCAATAAAATAGATTAACGTAATCACGATGGGGGAACAAAAGGGGGGGGGGGGGGGGGGGGGGGGGGCGGGGGGGCGGGGGGGGGGGGGGGGGGGGGGGGGGGGGGGGGGGGGGGGGGGGGGGGGGGGGGGGGGGGGGGGGGGGGGGGGGGGGGGGACGTGGCGAGGGGGTTAACCGGGTTCGCGCAAGAGAGGATAGTAATGCATCGGAAGGTAGATTTGGAGCTTGAGATAGTGAACCGGCGGGTTCGAAGGGGTGGCGCAGGATAACGGAGGCCTCAGAGTGTACCGTGTTAATCACGAGTAATCGAGACCTCGGTCACGATCGATCGGAAGCGCTACGAAACGACGTGAGGATGGGCGGTTAGTTAGATGCGTTATGGTAGATACGTAACGGAATTGCCAATAGGTCGGTTAAGCCAGTGTGGCCCGGGTCCCGGTAACGAGCCCTCCAGTACCGGGACGAAGCGTTCACCCCGGTGCGGCCTTCACGTTAACTTCCCCACCGGACCAAAGTCGACTCTCATGAAAATTTATAGCCTCACACCTCTCACTCTCCCTCAAACGAGCCCTCTTTGTAAAATCAGCCAATTTTTTTTTTTGCCCCACCGAGCAACCCCCAACCGAGCCGATAACGATCATAAAATAGGCTCGATATTTCGCTATTAACGACATTCCACCGGGGAGCCAGAGAACTCTTAAGGAATAAAAATAGTTATATTCTTCGTATCCGTAACTGAGTCAACGGGCATCAGCGATTCAATCATTCTGCATAAACATGAGACCGTTGGAGAACACCCCGAAGCTTTTTAAATTGGAGAGTCATTCAGGGAGGAATAACAAAAATCCCCACTAGCCCAACATCATAAATAATTGAAAATAAGCTTATACACGAAAGTGAGGTTGGTTTAACGAACACGTCTCGTCCACAAAGGCGAACCATATTCTTCGTGTTGATAAAAAGAAATTGTTACGAGAGCGTATTTTTTAATTAAATAAAAATGCTAAATTATAGAGAACGATATTGCAGACTTTTGTGGACGAGAAATGTTCGTTGAATGTCCGAAGAAATGCTCGTTGAATGTACCAACGTCGGGTTTAATCGAAGATTAACCAGAACCAGTCGTAAGAGCTCCCACCAGTCGTAAGAGCTCCCGATTCAACAGATTCTCGAAAATTAATATGGACGATGACAAACAAAGTTACGAGATTTCCGAGCACTGCCGAAACCGTCGGTAAATCAGTGATGGGTGGGTTGTAACGACGATGGTGTAAGCGCGATGGCAAGAAGTAATAATTAAGTCTTGAGTGTGCCGTAGTCCTCGGAACTACGCCCGCTCTGATACCTTCGTGGAAGAGGTCTCTCTGCAGACTTTTGTGGACGAGAAATGTTCGTTGAATGTCCGAAGCCATGTATCAACGTCGGGTTTAATCGAAGATTTACCTGAACCAGTCGTACGAGCTCCCACCCGATTCAACAGATTCCCTAAAATTAATATAGACGATGACAAACAAAGTTACGAGATTTCCGAGCACTGTTGAAACCGTCGGTAAATCAGTGATGGGCGGGTTGTAACGACGATGGTGTAAGCGCGGTGGCAAGAAGTAATAATTAAGTCTTGAGTGTGCCGTAGTCCTCGGAACTACGCCCGCTCTGATACCTTCGTGGACGAGGTCTCTCTGCAGACTTTCGTTGAATGTTCGAAGCCATGTAGGGGAGAGCGGGGAAAAATGGCACAGCGGGGCAAAATGGCACAGCGGGGCAAAACGGGACAGTGAGGGCTAAACTCAATTTTCCAATCATTATTGGATGTCCCATTTTGTCCCAACGATACATCCGGATTTTCAAACCCGTTTTGCCCCATGTACCACCATCGCCACCATCCAAAAGTTATTGGAAAATTGCCTTTTGTCTCGTAATCCCGTTTTGCCCCACTGTGCCATTTTGCCCCGCTTTCCCCTATCAACGTCGGGTTTAATCGAAGATTTACCAGAACCAGTCGTACGAGCTCCCACTCGATTCAACAGATTCCCTAAAATTAATATGGACGATGACAAACAAAGTTACGAGATTTCGATTCACTGCTGAAACCGTCGGTAAATCAGTGATGGGCGTGTTGTAACGACGATGGTGTAAGCGCGGTGGCGAGAAGTAATAATTAAGTCTTGAGTGAGTCGTAGTCCTCGAGACTACGCCCGCTCCGATACCTTCATGGGAGAGGTCTCCCTCGGGACAACGTGGGTCGGACGGCGACGGTGAACGAGGGAGAGCGAGGTAAAGACCTCCTTTCCGTCCCGCTGAAAGGAAAAAAGAAAGAAGCAGGGATGCGAGCAGCACCGGAGGAAGAGGACCACGAAGAAGAAACACCTAAGATGAAGAAGAAGACACCGAAGAAGAGTAAGTAGAAGAAGAGGATTCCACTCCATAGTGCCCGGCGGTAGACACGGGTAGGCGTTTCTGGCCGTGTTAGAGGCCCTCCCTTTCGTAATATCAATAAAGTATTTCTTGTCCCGACGTCAGCAGCCGCAAACCCATTTACCACCCTCCTAGTCGCGCGGCCCCCGGCCGTATCGCATCCGTTCCCTCCGTCGTTCCCGCTCGCGTCCGTTCTGCCCTCGCGTTTTCCTGGCTCCGCCACATGTTTCCACCCTCACTAGCGCAACAGCAGATTGGACCGGTAGCGGGGCTCGCGTCCAGAAGAGCGCGCGCGCGCGCGCCCCCGCGCACTCTGCAACACACATAGCGAACTCTTGTCATTCCTCCGGTAGTTTGCTCTCGCGAATGGATGGCCCGGATCCCCCTCCCCCGCCTCACGTCGCACGTACGGGACACACTCGTACGTCATTTTATCATCCACACACGAGGAGCGTGGAGGCATCAGGAAAACGTACATAGAGCAGAGCAAACGCCCGGACGAGGAGAGGACCGCAGGGCGACCCACTCGGGCGAGCAGGGACACAATCGTAGATCGTTTTATCATCCCTGGCGCACACAGTCGAGAGATCTCTCCCTGCGCGCCGCCACTGTTTTCGCCGGTGCCGCTGGCCACTGCTCTGTGGATGCTGTACACTGTGGTCCGGCGGTGAGTCCGGACCATCGGGCGACCGGCTATCTGGAAACTCCGTGTTGTCGCGCAAACACTCGGCCTCCGAATTGTCCTGGACGATACAGTGCATACACGAATACCATCGCCGTTCGGACAAATTTGCTGGTACACACGGGGGGGAGGGGGGGTACGGCTAGGGGACATTTCACCGATAGAAGGGGGGCGGGCCCCGAAACGCATTTGGAATTTTCTTCTTCATGGATTTCCAATATGGTCCCGGATGATATCCAGCTGGGGCGAGGGAAAAATCTCGTAACGGCACCGTTAGGATGGCATAGCCGCTCGTCGAAGTAGCGTCGGCGGGTACCGTTTATTCCGGATCGAATGGGCGGTAGAGCTGGAGAACACACATCGGAGACGGGGAGAATCGTCGTTTTGCCCGGCGAACCCGGCAAACCGGGTGCACGATCGGACGCCGGTCGCTGGGACGTTTTATCCCAGGATAACTCGCATCTTCGGGAAGACTTACGGCAATATGATTCCCGATTGCGATCGGGCGAATTGATGCAGAGTGCACCGATGGAGGAGTCTCCGGGGACCGTGAGAAATTTCTGGCGTATGGTAACGTCCGCCGTGTGGTAGACAAGACATTATATGTCTGGAGAAAAAGAAGCCGCAGGGTCGTCGTTTCTTGTATTTGAGGAGGGAGTCTCGCTGCGCGCTGACTTCGCATAAGTTCGATAACAATAAGAGAAAATTGCAAGTACTTCTTGATGGTGTAAAACCTGAAAAAAATCGTGTATACTAAAGGTACTGAGAAGATTAATTTTGCGTAATAATAATTGCAATATGTTATTAACAAATTCATCAAAAAATGAATCGGTTAACAAATTACCCGGCAACAAAACTTTTTTTTTATGAAAATAATTCATTTATTTTTCTGAATACGTATGAATTTTTTCAGATTTTTAAGTAATCGT